>SJJU01001059.1:0-69059 GCA_012932125.1 Conopomorpha cramerella
ATGTTAAAAGAAAATAAAAGTATTTAAGTAATATATCTCGTTGTCTGATTCCCATAACACAAGTGCTTTGGCTACTTAACATGGGATGAAGGCAATGTGTGTTGTTGTAAAATCATCATCATCATCATCAGCCTATACCTGTCCACTGCTGGACATGGGCCTCTCCAATTGCACGCCACTGTGATCTGTTTTCGGCTTCTCGCATCCAGCTTGTTGTAAAATATTTATATTTATTTTAATTTATTATTTATTTTAACCGACTTCAAAAAAGAGGAGGTTCTCAATTCGTCTGTATTTTTTTTATGTTTGTTACCTCAGAACTCTCGTCTGGGTGCACCGATTTGAATGTTTTTTTTTGTATCTGAAAGCTGGTGCTTCCCGTTTGGTCCCATATAAATTTGGTTCAGTTCCGACAATGGCATCCATGAGAAAACCACATATATGTCGAATTTTACAGGTTGAAGTCGGTTACCTGTATCATGGAGTCCGAGCACATGTTTACTTGTATCTATGGTGCGTGCATTTTAACTTGCTCATCTAGCTATCACGATTCACAGTTGGTTAATAATAAACTTACATACTTGTATACTCGCATACTTGTGATTATCTCATAAATAATAAAATGACTTAAGTAAAAGATATTATATTACAAAGAAAGCTAACAACATTAAACAAACACATTGTACAGTGGTGTACAGGGCACTATTAGGTAATTTTGGTAAAAAGGTATAAAAAATACTTTTAAATCGCCGCAATATCACCTATAAATTATATATTTACTAATGGGCGCCCCGCGATTTCATTCGCGTAGTTTATTCTACAGTATTCCATAGGAACTATAACACCCTTTACACAACGCCACGTCACACGGAATCGGGGTAAAAAGCTTTCAGAAGCAGTCCTTCTCCTGGCTCTAAACTACCTCCCTGACAATTTTCAGCTAAATCGGTTCAGCCGTTCTTGAGTTATAAGTGGAGTAACTGACACGACTTTCTTTTATATACATATATAGATTTGTGGTGAACGAAATAAATAGTCTCATAACAAAACATCAGAAGTATTTTATTTCCGGTTAATTCTAAAGCACAAAAGATACAATATTTCAATGACTCCAAGAACCGAAGCACCGAAGAACACGCCGCCGACACCACCCACGTCCACTGCAGGGAAATAATATAATTTAATAAGTTCATCATCATCCCCAGCCACATAACGTCCAGTGCTGGACGAGGGCCTCCCCCAATGAGATCCGTCATTTGGGGTGAAATGCCAGTAATCGCCACGCTTGGCAGCGGGTTGGCGATCGCAGTGGTGTTGTGGTTTAACTCACAGAGAGCGCTGCTGCCTGTTCTCTGGAGAGCTCTCTCGGTCGCCTCTTACGACCCCCATGACGGGAAAAGTTGGGCTGGGGTGTTACATATCAATATTCATAATTTAGTCAAGAGACGTACGGTAGACTCGATCGAAACCTTATGTAAATTGTAATAAAATCAAATCAAAATGTAAATTTGGAGACTATTTATACGTTCATTTGACATCACGGGCTCAGCATCATTTTCGTGAACAATTGCAGCATGCATTTCTGAGGTAACCTGTTTATTTAAAACTATATCAAGAAGTACAAATATGCAGAAATGTAAACAGAAACTTGCTTCTTTCTTTGGGTTAACCAAAAAAAAGCATTAAGAAAAGGTAAAGTTAAAATATAAGATAAAAAATCATTTTACGCGTTTTAATTTAAGACTTCACAAAGCAAAGGGGTAGACAAAAGCACTTGCTAAACAAATATCCAACGTTCACAAAAAGTATTGAACCCAACATGATAGAGGGTCAAACTGTCGTGATATAGGGTTTTTTTAAACACAATAAACAAGTGTTTGACCACCATCCTGCTTGACAACTCAATATTGTTCATCGGGTATATAGGTAAGCTCGAGCTGGTCTTTGATTATATTCGCGCCTTTATACCCGACTAGTGGAAGCCCCGCGATTTCATTCGCGTAGTTTAGTAGTACCTCCATCCCAAATTTCAAGCGTCTAACTTGAGCGGTTTAGATTTTTCGTACAAAAGTATTTTCTCGTTAATTCCCGTTCCCGTGGAAATTTCTGGTATTCCTTTCTTAGTGCACCCCTACGGTACCTAAGCTACGTCCGTACCAAATTTCAAGCGCCTACGTTTAGCCATTTGGGCTGTGCGTTGATATGTCAGTCAGTCAGTCAGCTTTTCCTTTTATATATTTAGATGAAGAATATTGAGTTATGGGTTACGGTTCAGCAAGCGTATTTAACTCAACGTGACAGGGGGTGAGCCCATCGCCGTTATAGGGCTCACACACCTTGTTGTGTGCGGGTTTCATCACTGACGTTGTCCTTCACCGTACGAGCGTTGCGTTGCGTACATAGGCTCTGAAAAAAGAGTCCCATTGGTACACGTCCAGTAGCCGGACTCGAACATGGCTCTCCCGGTTACAAGTCAAGTATCCGACCAACTGGACCACAGACGCTTAATATTAAATCTACTATACATATAAAAATAAGTCGGGTTTTCCTCCCTGACGCTATAACTCCAGAACGCACGAACCGATTTCCACGGTTTTGCATTCATTGGAAAGGTCTCGGGCTCCGTGAGGTTTGTAGCAAAGAAAATTCAGGAAAAATTTCAACAGAAGAGCGGGAAAACGTAACGAAGCCCTTGGTGGCGAAACGGAGTTCGCCGGGTTTGCTAGTTGTATATAGATATAAAATGAAGGTCTTACCAACAAGGCTGACCCGGTCGCGGATAACGTGGCGACGCACCCTGACGCTCGGCAGCTGGAGGATCCTGACCACTCCATGTGTGTATGCTGTCTTGAAGCGTCTACAAACAGACGATTAACCACCTAATGATATGCAGCATAGAGCAGAGTTTTGCATCGTAAATAAATACTTTGCAACAACACACACATTGCCTTCATCCCATGTTAAGTAGCTAAAGCACTTGTGTTATGGAATTCAGACAACGAGATATATTTACTTATATACAATATATTATAGACACGTCCAACAAGTACTCAAAAGCTCATCACCTAAGCACCTGTCAGCGGTGGGAATCGAACCCACGACCCTACGGAGCAGAGTCAGACATAGTGACCACAACACCATCGAGCCCGTCGTGCAATTAGCTTCAGTTCTACAGTCCTAGCAAGGACGTCAAAACACACGACATAATATAAAAAAACTAGCTGACCCGGCAAACGTTGTTTTACCGATATACTTTATAGCCTATATGTTATTCTAGTTTATAAGCTACAATACTGTCAAGTTTCATCAAAATCCGTCCAGTACTTTCTGCGTGAAAGAAGGACAGACATCCATCCATACATCCATCCAAACTTCGCATTTATAATATTAGTAGGATATATGCTGTGATTGGATACTATGTCACAGATCCTGCGACTTACCTTGCTTCAACCAATCGCAGAGTCTGATATGTCTTCTCATTTCTTTCTTGGAGCGCTTTGCTAGGGGAGCTGTAGATGTTCCGTAGTGCAATTCTCGTATTTTCGTCGATACTAAAAAAGTCTCAACTTAGTCCAAACTCACTTGTTACAATCGTTCTCGTGTTACTATCGAATTTCAATAGTACGTCAAACCGCTCGGCATCGACAAAGCGTATTCTCGTAAACAAACAAAACTAAAATCACTCTTCTCAAACAAACGGTATTCTGGTAATTTTTGAACTCGACTAAACTCGAGCGTACGCTAAACCGAAACGTAATCGTGATCGAGCAAAAATACGAGAATTGCACTACTGATACTAGTCGAGTTGAAAGCCCTTTTTTACGAAGAGGAACATAATTTTTAAGGCAATGATTTTAAAGAATGCAAGTTTCTTTTCTTTTTTTACAAGAATTTATTATAAACCGAGGACTCGTTATTTGTCCTCAACTGATTGTGTTTTGAAAGTAATAGATGAGGCCATATTTGCCGTAGAACCGATGACAGTTGGGGAAAACGAGTTCTCGAGTGGAGACCGCGTCTCGGCAAACGGAGTGTAGGACGCCCTCAGGCAAGGTGGACTGATGATATACGCAACATGGCTGGCAGAAGCTGGATGCGAGAAGCCGAAAACAGATCACAGTGGCGTGCAATTGGAGCGGCCTATGTCCAAGCAGTGGACAAGTATGGGCTGATGATGATGAATAAATGAGGAATAAACTTAAAAAAACTTTAAAAAAAAAATTATTATTATTTTTATTTTAAACTTAAAAAAAGTAATCGACGAACAATAAAAACACTCACTCATTAAACATGTGAATTACTTTGTACGAGATCTCGTCACATTCCGGCAGACACGCACATTTCTTTGCAAAGATGTATTCTGCAACAGAAGACGCCATTTGCTTAGAAAGTGCCGTTTCCTTCACCGCTTATTTTCTTTTTAATTTTATTTTAAAAGGACTACCGGCAAGAACGTACTCATTACATAGGATAAAATAGGCAACAAGAGAAGTGTAGGTGCTGCCTTAATTATAGGCCGTCACCGCATGGTAAATAGCGTTACATCTTATCTTCTATATATATAAAAGAAAGTCGTATTAGTTACACCACTTATAACTTAAGAAGGGCTGAACCGATTTGGCTGTAAATTGGTGGGGAGTTAGCTTAGAACCAGGAGACGGACATAGGATACTTTTCACCCCGATCCTATTGGTCGTCGGTAAGCGTTTGACCACCATGCTGCCTGATGTTAAGCAGCAATGCGGTCTACGATGGAGCACACTTGTACATAAGGTACCTATTCACCCGCGACTTGGTACATAATAAAGCTATTGCTACTGCATTTGTAGTCATGATCCCTAGGTCTTCTGTCCACGCCTGTAGAAACAAAGGGCCATTTCTAATTTTATTGTATGCTAGAGGCAAGAAAACGTGTTAATAGACTGAATGTAAAAGTAAAAAAATATCCTTACTGTTATTTTGGTAAAGGCATGCCAGTCCACTCGCGCCACAGGTGTCCACGCCTGCTGCAAAACACAAAATAACATTCATCTAAAGGTAAGGTAATACAGCACTAGGCGGAACTGCGCGGCAGCGGAGCGGCGCGGCACTGCGCGATAAAATTTAGTATACCGCAGTAGCGCGGCAGCGGCGCGACACTTTTTATTGTAAAGTCGTTCGCCACCAACCAACCACTGAACGCGATGGCTGGAATTGAAGAGGACGTGGTCGTGGTTTCACTTCTTTGTTAAGAATAAGAAAGGAAATTAGGAGAGTCAAGAGAAAAGCAAAAATATGGGTTCATGACATTCCAAAATCGAGATACGAAGAAGGAGAATATCATGTGCTTTTACCACGGCTTAAAATATCCCCAAAAAGATTTCATACATACTTTAGAATGTCGCTACCTAAATTCAATGTGCTTCTACACATTATAGAACAATACATTAATAGAGAGGACACTCTGTTCCGAAAAGCTGATGATGTGTCGCGCCGCTCCGCCAGCCATACCGCACTGCGCGGCAGCGGAACGACGCTGCACGACACTACGCGGCAGTTTTGCCTAGTTGAGCTACTTTGTCGCGCTGTGCCGTGCCGCGTCTCTCCGCTGCCGCGCCTAGTGCGGTCTTACCTTTAAGAGATAAAGACTAATGGCTTCCCGCAAAAAAGGTCTAGGCGACATTTAAGTAATTTTACAGGAGAGTGTCTTAAAGTTTAAATAAAGCACACAGCAAGCAACCAACAGAGGGTATAACAAATTTAACTAATATACTCATCCTATATACCTCTATATCGAAACATAAGCATAATGATCTGAAAAACATGCTTAAAACCCCTTAAATCCTTTAGACGACGCTGTCAGAATAGACATGAATTAATTTATTAAAAGCACAGGGAGAAAGACAGCATATTCCGTAACATGAAAATTCAATTAATTATCTCTGTACTCTTATGGAAAACGCCTCAGGAAATTTGAGAGCGGTGCCGCCGACGCCCGCATCCACCCGTCGCTCGTCTTCTGCCACTTCCGACATAAAGAACATAATATCATGCAGTAAATTGTTTAGCAAGTTCCTCTGCCTACCCCGATTTGGGATTAAAAGGGGTGAAGTGTGTTTTTCTTTTTATTAATATTTTTCTGATTTAAAAAAGTTTTTAATGTAATTCCACTCTTTGGGTAACGCACTTTCGGTATCAGCTGGAAGTTTTCTTATATTTGTCGAACCATGGCCTGACCACACTTAGCGATTACACCCTGTATATTGACGTTTTGGAACTAGAGCACGATAATTCCCCAATTCTTCGTCGTATAAAAACAATAAAATAAAATAAATAAAAAACAAATACACTTCACGCCTTTAATCCCAAAGAGGGGTAGGCAGAGGCACTTGCTAAAGCAAATTACCCACGGTTCACCAAGCGTATTTAACCCAACGTGACAGGGGGTGAGCCCATCGCCGTTATAGGGTTCACACACCTTGTGGTGTGCGGTTTCATCACGATGTTGTCCTTCACCGTACGAGCGTTGCGTTGCGTACATAGGCTCTGAAAAAGAGTCCCATTGGTACACGTCCAGTAGCCGGACTCGAACCCGGGACCTCCCGGTTACAAGTCAAGGGTCCGACCAACTGGACCCCAGACGTCCAGCTAAACTTTAAATACCAGCACTTTTTTTAATATATCTTACTATCAAATTATGAATCATATGGTCTGAAAAGCTTTCTGTTGTTCCAGGTCAACTGTACAAGCTTATTGTAGAGTTTAGCGATAGTAAGGTGCAGCGCAACAAGTTGTACGAGTACATACACCAAGCCCTGCTGGACGGCGCCAAACCGCCGGCACAAGAATCCTGTAATGCTATGGAAGTTGTAAGTACCGACGGCATTCTTAATTTTGTATCATATGATCAAAAAAGCATTAGCATTAGGGTAACCTGTTATGTGATGTTCGATTATGTGTATATCTTACTTCTTACTAATATTATAAATGGGAAAGTGAGTTTGTTTGTTTGTCCCGCTTTCGCGCCGTAACTACTGAACCGATTGCTTTGAAATTGTAGATGTATAGTTAGAAGTCCGGTTTAAATAATAGGGTACTTTTTATCCCAGAAAAAAATGATATTCCCGAGGGAAAACAAAAATATTCCTTTATACCGATGTCCACGCGGGCGAAGTAAACGGAAAGCTAGTGAATAAATAAATATAAACATTGTTTGACACTTGTTGCAAGGAAATATTGATAACCCTTCAATTATGCAATCAATATTTGACTTTTTAAAACCATTGCGTATATCTGTATATACCTACGTAAATATACAAACCCAAGCCAGTTCATCTTGCTTTTTTGTGCATAACACTGTGGTACATTTCAACAATTTTATGTTACAGAGTTTGCCCTCAGACATCGAAGACGCCTTTAACAGTGAGATGGAAGCCCCACGGACACCGCCAACAATGAATTCCCCTGACATGTTCTCTCAAAGCTCCGATACTCCCGAACTTCAGTGCGATTCTTCAGAGACTATCGCAAAACAAGCCACACAAAGCAATGACTCGCTCACAACACAAAGTGTTTCCCAAACAAATAGACTTTTCGACGAAATAGATAGAATAGAAACGGAAAATTCTTCGAAATGTAACCGACAGTCACAAATAGGCACAGGAAAGGATATCCTGAACAAAACTAGTGACGAACTGCTGGCGTGTAATGTTTCGCCTGACGTTAAGAAGGTGACGTCGAAAAAAATTACAGATTACTTTACGAAGAAAACCTGAGATTACCTGGAATTTTTAGCTTTAATGATATGTTGCATTGCATTGTTTGTAATAAAATTGTACTTGATGTTATTGAGTTGAATTTGTTACGATTTATAATTATTTATTGTTTTACATGAACTTGGGACACTATAATTTTGTACATACTTATGATAAATATAAGGAATTACTACGAAACATATTATTGCGTTGTTATGATTCTACTATTTTAAAATCTTTTTGGATTTTGTTGCCAGAATAAATAACTCTAGTTTTTAATAAGAGTACAAATTAGAAACAAATTATACTCGAGCCATTTAATTTCAAACCAGCGTACCTTATGTTGGGGCACTTACTAAGCAAAGCTCACAGGTCAATAATAAATATAAAATAAAAAGGGTTACACACCAATCAGACAGATAATTGCCAATTTTCTGTGTGATTATGATCACAAAATGTATATTCCCACTTCTATATTTTGTGGTGGAATGGTAACGTCTGTGGAAACGTGGTTGGTAGAGCGATACATTTAAGGTTTCATGTTAGCTATGTTTGGCATCTGGATGTGGGTTCGGCTGGCTTATTCTGAGTGTACCAAGGTTCTCTTATCAGAGCACGCTAAGCAATGGTAATATCATGATGTATCACGCATTCTGTCAGACATATCTCCTTTTATTGGCAATAGGCTCACCACCATGCTCGATAAAATTATTTTAATGAACCGTGGCTACTAGCTTAGCAAGTGCCTCTGTCACCTCACTTTGGAAGTAAAAGGCTATTTCTTTTCTTTGCTTTTCTGTCCCAGATATCCATCACTTACTTACGCTTTACGACTGTGCCTGGAAAACCACATTCTTTTGAGGAAAGGACATGCTAGATAATATATTATTATGTACCTCCTGCCTCGTTCTCGGGGTACTCAATTTCGATTGAATGTTGTTTTAAAGGCTTTTCCAATCACATTTACCTGGTTCGGCATGTGTCCTAGACCAAGCACGGAGCAATATTTCTTTTATGATTGTAAATGAAACACGGTGGTAATATAATTAAAATTATTTATTATCCTTCATCATATATCTAGCATACTAAACGTAATAAGTGTATAATAATAAATAATTGAATAGTAATTTAGTTTCGAAATATTTCAGCAATATACATATTAGAACTTGATAATGAGTTAAGTACATTCATAACTAAAGAGACATGCAAAGTAGGTGAACCGTTTTTGTTTCATACATTCCTAATATTCTCTTTCATTTAATTCCATTTCCTATGAGAACAGTCGATCTTTGGCTAACTCCTCATAAATATTAAATCTGCTTTTGTTATCATTAACTTACAAATTAAAATTAATAATATTCAAAACGAACGGATTACCTAGCGAAAATGTCAAAAAGTAGGTATGATCGTATTTTAAAATTGTGTTCTTTGGCGAACGATAACAATCTTACATTGTGAATAAATACTTCAATAGGCTATCTATTCAATGTATTGAATAATGCGTGTGCATTTTATGTTGTTCCATTTTCTTTAGTAAGTCGAGCGGGCGTCCCGCTGCGCGTGGCACCTAACATTAGGTACTGTGGTACAAATATTTAAAATATAACCTGTATTTGAGGGCTAAGTACCTAGGTAATTACATTGAGAAAAAACACCAACTGATAAAACTTATAAGTACAGTATCGACATGGCTACATAGTTAGTAACGTACTTTAGGAAAATATGTATATCTATAATATTACTAATTCATGACAATGACTCAGGAAAATGCTTTTGTATTCGTGTTGTATGCGGTTGACACAAAGTGCATTTTCCTATGTCGAGTTAAAAATAACCCGCAGGTCGGTATGTACTATTAATGACGACAATCGTTATTTTTTTTTAAATTTATTTCCGTACAAATGACATCATTTCATTATTATAATCAGGGTTTGGCTGACTGGACGATTTCACAAGCGTATATCACAGATACCTTGTTATAGGTATCTCGTTACTATATAGATAATAATATTACACTAAACCGATGGCAGCGGAAATGCTATAATCTCAAAATTTACTAATTAAACGGGGTTTATTTATTATACTATTATTTTTTTCAGGCCATTGCATATCTAAAACACACGATCATTTGGACGTTCACATTGCCTCGTCGCATGCAAATATTCCGTTAAAGCTACAGTTACAAAATTTACTTACTGCGGACAATGTGGCACTTCGCTTCATCTGATTAGTGTTATTGTATTATCGCAAATTTTTTTATTTTTCGTTTGTCAATGTCATAAGTTATCCAGAACATCGGGTTTCGAATATTACCTATATACCGTTTGCTGGTACCTAGATTCGAAAGTATATATTTTTTTTCTTGAGGTATGTTATTGTAATGGGACAGCATATTCGGGCTGTCAGTCCGTTATACGACTACGCATAAAATGCAAGTACAAGGTAATGATATATTGTGATGTCAACTTACTCTTTAGTACTATAACAGCGACACCCTGTCTCCCGCCCGGCCGAAGCCGGAACAAAAGGCTAGTAAGCTCTTAAATTAGATATGACATCATTATGTACAAATACAATGTTAATGTCATGATACTATGAGAATTACTATTTATAATTTATGGCAAAGTGTGTTCAGTGCGTCGGGTTAATTTTTATTAGGTAAAAGTTTTTTTTTAAGTCTAAAAGTTTCTTTTTTTCTCGTTACAATGAATTGTATTTTAGTGTCTATTCGATTTGGTATAACCTGAGTAATGTTGGAATACGTTTGGGGCATTCGCTTCGGCTAGCACAGTTGATGATATGGACGGCGGTCGCGTAACCTCTACGTTACTGCACATCAACACTGACATGCAACTATCAACAGCTTCTTACTCTTACAATACATAATATATTATATACTACATATATAATCATATTATAATATATACCGGGTTTTATTCTATCTAAAATGTCGAAACGTTCGGGTTTAAAATTATGATATAGTTTCGTTATTCAATACTACTTAAATAACCATTTAATTTTATTTTAAGATTTGCAATAGACGTGTTTCGCTTGAGAAAAACAGTATTCTGGATAACTTACTAAAACATGAAGAGTGTGTCAATTGGGAAACTAATTTAAATTACAGTAAACATGTAGTAAGTAGGTACCTAAAAGTTGCCTATTTGAGACTAAAAAAAAAACATCACTGCACCGGCTGCTTACTGTATAATGAAGCTGATAAAAAGACAATAATGTGTGCTTGAAGCTAACTATGCTAAGCGACAGAAAAAATGTAACAACGAAAAAAAAAAGAGATATGACTAGAATGTTTTGTTCATACTAGGATCTAATATTCATAAAAGCACTATGCGCCTCTCTCCAAACATTTTAATTTACATTATGTTATTATGCGATGTAAATAGATAGATATATTATTATGATAGTTACTCCGGAACTTTATCGTTTTCTTCCGACTAAATATTGGCAATCGTCTTACTAGCTAGTATCAGGCGGTTAGTGAACTTGAGGTCCGTCGGGCCGGCCGCGGTGGCGTCATACTCTGCCTATTTGGCTGAAACATGTTAGGCAATTCTCGTCCTCCGTTGGTATTGAGTTACTATCGAGTCGGTTTTAATTTCGCATGCGGTTACTGTCACTTCTATATTGGGTGATAGTGCCATGCGACTTTAATACTTACTCCATGCTAGTCAAGGTCGGGATTCGATCCTATTAGGTACTTATATAGTTAAGCTACTGTTCGCCGCCGCCGCCCCGACACTTCGTCTCACCCGTACAGCCGAATCTTACGTCATCATCACAAACTACAAACCGCATATTAAATCCGCGTACAAAATTAATGTTTTGATATATTTATATTTTTTACAATCGATTTTATTCATTTTTTTCCTCTATTTGGTTTATAAGAAACTCTACACACGTGCTCTACAGGAGAATGAACGATACAAAATGTTTAAGAGATAAATATATAGATTTCTATTTCATTTTGTTTCTAGATAGTGTCCGCAGTTTATGACTTATACATGAGGTGAGGTGTGCGTTGCCTTTTCGTTCGAGTATTGTCTGGACAAAACTTTTACATTCCAGAGTATACCTTCTAAATCCTAAATCATTATTCTAACTTACCACGATGTTAAACCATCCTAATCGGCTATATGCGCACGCACACCGTTATACAGCGAAATTATACACGTCTTATTCCCTATTTCTGAAAGGCTATCCATCTATAAAACTAACCGTTAACCATCTGGCAACAATACTAGTGCTTACTATACGCACTCCTCCCTTCAAACCTGCTTCCTGAAGATCTACTAATTTAGTAGAATCGCCCGTTCTACCTTTCAGAAATCGGCCGTCTGAACGCGACGGCAAGGATACCTTGACTAGAAACTGAAACAATATGTTAAGTACAAATTTGCGAAGCTTCGTCGGACGTGAAATGCTCTACAATGAAGATGAGACTTAGTACTCTACGATAGAGAAGAAGGTACAAAAATGGAGACAGACTAGTAAGTGGACCCGTGGGAGTGAAGGGCGAGGGCGCGGAGTGACCACGCGGCGCGAGGGCCGGCCGCCGGCCGGACCCCGCTGCATACATGGAAAATATTTAGATAGGTACATTTAAATAATTGCAAAGCATACCCTGTATCCTAGAATCACTTTATGGGCGATTGATTTTTACATTCAGAGAGGTTACATTATACTATTTCAATCTTTTGCATTACGCCATTTATACCTTTATGGGATTAATTTTAATAATCTGTATAAAGATTAGTTGCACGGCCGCACCGCCAGGTGGCGGCGCGCCGGCGCGTTTACGCCTACAATACGTTAATGCAAAAATGTGATATTTTATTTTTTATTCGAACAATATAATTTATACTCATGTTCCAGTTTGGCATCATTTTTTTTTATAAGTAGTAACCTAATTATGCGGCTGACGTGTTGCCTACCTCTTTACAACCAACACATCAGATGCTCTAATTCAGTTCATTAGTGTTACAATAATGTTTCTCACAGCAATCGCAATGCCGACTTTAGTCCATCCATTGCTGTGTATTGTTACACTCTGACAACTATTAAAAAATCAGAGTTTGCAATGGACAGCAAAAGTGGCTATCGAGAGGGAGGGAGATGCCATTGTAATACTATTGCACTTAGTAGAATGTAGAGCTAGGCTTGCGTCGAATAGTGTTTTGTCTCACTCGGCGAGAAAAGGACAAACGCACCTAATTTTACTTGTGCTCAATTCCGAAACATTTTCGCCAAGATCGACGGGAGCACTATGCACGCATCTCTTTCTCAGCGTATAGATTAGACAAGGAACCGCAACGTAATTCTGCTATTTACTATCCAAACGCCGAGGGCGAATGTTTTAGCTTACAAAGAAGCATTTGATACTATTTCAAATACAATGTTCACTAAATAAGGTAACTAATTTTAATCGGCGTTATTTAAGGCCGGTCCTATCATAAGTTTTATTCAAAAGAGATATCTATTAATATAAAAATTATGTAAGATACACTAATAATAATATTAATTAATAACAAAAAATAAAGCTTTGTAAACTAGGAAAATAAATTAGCACAATGAAAACAGTTCAACGTAAAAATGTAACAACAATCAACGTTTGTTATTGCACAATTTAGTGAGAGAAAAAAAAGGAAAACCGAGAAAAACAAATAGTACATAGGTACATAGATTATCGCGTAATAATGCCTACGTATTAAATTTGTCTGTATAACACCTACGCATTTTTCAAGATCGCTATTTTTTTTTTTCAATTATTATACAATATTATTAAAAATTATAAACACTTAAAACTAGAATACAATATTAATATAATTAATTTTGTGTAAATATAAAATTCTATGTGTTGTTTGTGTTGGTGTAACATTTGACTAGGGGCCGTTATAGGGCTCAGTGAGGTATCCGCGGCCAGCTCGGCTGTCTACCACTTGAGCAGCGCACTGCTAAGCCTACCTACATATACCTATAACAATATTACTACGACACCCAACGACTTCATACATTTTTTTTTTCGTTTTACATCATACAAGGAAAATAAAGTCATTAAATAAATCATTTGTGTGACGGGCACGTGCCAGTAGATCCACGTTTAGATATCTACGGAACTAATGAAACTGCATATAATTTACTTACACTGTGAATACACTTAGTTATAGAACTTTTTGGGTTCATTAAATTTATTGTACTTTTTTCATAAAACAGTTTTGTATCGAGCAAAGCTTTCTAGTTATATTGGGATATATGAAGTCAGGTTAAGGTACAGTCAAGGAGCGCAACACTTCCGACTTTTCTTAAATGGCTGTGATTTTGACAGTCCATTTGATTATAAAAAACCAGCTTGGACTGTACATAGATATTTCAACAGAATTACATATAATAGGATTAAATCACGTGGATCTACTAGTAAATACCCAATGCATCCCAGCCCGCAACAGCTGACGATGACAGCATCAGCCCCGCATCAAACCCTAAGGTAATCTTAGCGTTATTAATTTTATATTGGTACTTTTTTTGATTATGAATCTATGTTTCTCCGTTAGAGATTTTACACTAAAGTTTATTTTTTTCTTAGAACATGTGTACTTCCTCACTGTTGACTCCCCGTTTGATTGCAGCTCATTATTAACGTTTACAAATCCATCTACACAATTATTTTTTACATTTTACATTACAACACACACATGTAAGTATTTCATTTATTTTTATTTTTTTTTAATCATTTATAGACGATTAAACACAACGAAAAGCGGGAAGCGAGCTCATTGAATTGACATAGTGACATGTGGTCTTCGTAAGATTCAACGTAGGTTTACTATACAGTTGATTATATTTCATTATTATCACAGCCCTTTGGAATATAACACAACAACACGATATTTGGGATAAAGGTTCAAGAATAGATCTTATTTTCAAAGTGCACTTTCATTTGTACACTGTTTCAACGTTTTGTCAACAACGAATTCGCGACTATAAGGTTCCTACTAATAAACGCGGTATTACTATTCTCCAGTTACACCAAGCTCAAGTTGACTTGTATGTCAAATAAGAAATAACTAGTTTCAATAGAACTTTTACAACTTGGGTTCAAGTTACACCGAGTTTATTAGTAAGGGAGTAATAGTTTAGGATACCGTTTCGACAAGTAAAACTCCAATGTGGTCCTGTAGCGGTGTTATTTTAAGTTATACAATGTTAAAGTTAAAGCAAGCGTAATATACAACGGACTTGTTACTAGACCCGTTTTCTGCAACTCTCAGTTAAGAAGCGTTTTTCTCTTTTTTTTGTGTGTTGAGAAAAAGTGACAAATTACTCAATCAATCAATTTCAATCTCAATCAATTTATGGTTTCAGAAAACGGGCCATAGACTCTTTGGCGTCATTGAAGTTTTATTTGTGTCATCGGCATATCGGTTTGGGATCGCTTGAGCTAATAGATCTCAGAGAGGCAACAGTGTTCTACTTAAAGCCAAACGCAATGTACTTGCATCCATGAATAAAGTTTTTTTTTTGTGTTATTTACTTAGGTAATGTTTATTAGTTTCATTTTACATTAATATATAATATGTTCAGACTTACATTTTGAGTTTTTTATGCCATTTTTGGCGTATTTTTTATATATAGAGAATAAGCCACTCACGATGTGTACTTTTTTTTAATAACTTTTCGTTTATGTTGATATGTGGGCATACCGTTGTTAGGTAAGTATAATTTAGCCCAACAGAACTTGTGAAGTGAATGGCTTATTTTAATTTATTATTGTATGTGATAAAATAAGTTTTAATAACAAACATAATTGATTCAATATAAAACAATTAAACGTATCTCTAGTAAAAATCCTTCAGGTTTAAATGCATATTTTCGTTATGTACGTATAGAAAAAGAAATTAAAAAGAGATGCAAGTACATAGCTATCAACTACGATATAGTCTGTCAAATGAGTTATTGTACTAAGGCTTTGCAGTTACTCAATTTCAAGTACCTAGAGCACATTATTTCGTTAAAACTACATTGAAGTTGTCAGCAATTCACCTGCGTAGAATAACTACACAGACAGATAATATCTTGGGTCCTTTGCTATCATACAATAGTTAAAATACTTTCCTTACATTTTCAACTTACTTAGTAAATTCAGTTTGGCTTAAACAAGCAATTAACTAGGTATAATAAATTTATGTTCAAAGTCATTTAAACATTAAGTCCTTAGAAGTAGAAGTATGATTACAAATGACAAAATGTTATAACGTGTCATTTAATAATAATATTTTTTTAATCAAAGTTTTTTTTTAATAAATTGTATATTTAATAAGTAATATAATAGAGTAATTTAATGATTAATCAGTAATGATACGAATGAAGCTTTCCTACGCGTCGATTTTTTTTTGTTTAATAAATTACTTTAACTAATTTAGTATACTCGACGGGTCGTCCGTCAATATAGGTAAAGGTTGTATGATACGTATCAATCATACTATAAAAAATGAATTAAATTCCTTTAGTAGTGTTGGCGCAGTATTTAGTACCGGGCGGTAGTGACGGCGTCGGCGGGCGGCGTGGGCCCGCAGGGGTTAGTAGGGCCGGTTGGCGTCCTTGGGCCGCTTCAGCTGGACCTTCAGCCGCTTCATGCCGATCTGGAAGCCGTTCATGGCCTGGATCGCCGCCTGCGCCGACGTCGGGTTGTCGAACGATACGAAGCCTGGTGTAAAATATAACATACAAATAATTGAATGAAGCTGTTTTTATTATATAGATGTTTGGCTTTCGTTGCATCGTGATTTATATTATAAATATATATTAAGTAGTAAACGTATTAAGATCTAATACCTTTAAAAGTGAAAATATAAGAGTAGATTATCTATAGAAGAAAGTGCCTGTCACGTTGGGTTAAATACGCTTGGTGAACCGTGGGTACTTGCATTATATTATGTGTTGTGTGCCAATATTTTTGTGTTACAAGATCAGTTTATTCTTTTATTTTGCGAACTATCCCAGACGATTTGGAAGGTTCAATGGTAAAATATAGTTACCTAGCTTAAAATATCAATAATAGTTCAATCCTAACGGGAGAACATCCGTTAATCTTTATGGTACAAAACAAATTTACACTAACGAACTCTTGAAATTCAAAAGATCGAAATTAAATTTGTATTTTCCGCACCGCTATATTCGAAACCAACTCATTGTACGTATCTAAAGTCAGCCAAGAATTTAGTCTACCACCTTAAGTTAAGTTTGAAACTCGTATGAATATTATTAGATCAGAGTTGATTTTTTACTTATCACAAAATAGCAAAGTCTACCTTAATGCTATTCTAATCACCCAGGATCAAAACTGATATACCTACCACATTTTTGGCCGAGCGTTTATTTTACAAAGTTAACTAACTATACCTAGTCTGTTAATTCTATCTAGATAATGTAAACAAACTATCAGTGGTTCTCCAACTTTTTATATACAGTGCATTCGTCGTTCAGTATACGACATGATTCAACTAATTATTAGTTATATTACACATATGTACACTATAAATAATCAGACTCTGCTTTTTTAAATAAGTTTACTCGCTAAAATGAACAGATTATATTAACTATCATAGTGCGTACCGCCAGGATGTGGAACGACTTGCCGCAGTCTGTGTGTCCTGCGCAGTATAGTTTGAAGGTCTTCAAGTCGCGGGTGAATAGGTACCTACTGATCAAGTGTGCTCCATCGTAGACCACATCATGGTGGTCAAACGCTTGTTCATAGTGATTAAAAAAAAAACTTACCAAAGCATTTGCTCTGATTCGTGGCGCGGTCGATAAAGACCTTGCTGCTGATCACGTTCCCGAACGGAAGAAACATCTGCATCAGCTCGGCGTCGCCGAACTCTTGGGGCAGGTGGTAGATGAACAAGTTGCAGCCCTCCGGCCCTGAGATAGAGCAGCCTGGAAACATGAGGAAATCTACAGAAATAAACATCTGCCTCCTAGCTTTGTGTCTATAGTTGCGTGAGGAAAAGAGTATTTAAACTTTTGACAGCCGAAAGTATTTTGATCTAATAGTTCTCAGTAAATAAATTAATCAGTGGGTAAGTAGGTAATCTTGTGTCGCTTGAGTTTATTTTGTCTCTTTTACAGAATATTTTGAAACAAAAGAGAAGCAGTGACTTCAACCAGTAGGTACTGTCACCCATGCGATATTTGAAAGTTACCCTCGATTTATCTGGTTTGCTATCATCAAACCCTGACTTCCTTATCATTGGAACACATTAGAAATACAAAAAGAAAATCGGTTCTTAAACAACGAAATTACGTTCGAATTGAAAAAGACTTCCTTTTCCGAAGTCGCTTAAAAACTACGTGAGCGAGACAATCGTTACTTGAACAGAGATAGGTATGTGCTTGAGGTGTTTTTCAGAATACGGGTCAGTATTTCGGATAGATGGAGTTCTAAATAACTTGTCTGACGTTTAAGACTTTGGCTGTTAAAGGTTTACTATAGTTAAACACTTTCGCTGACAGTAAACCGGGTAGCGATAGAAGTTTTATTGTAACTGTTCTCAGCTATAGCTGTTTATTGTCAGCGAAAAGGACATAACCTTGGGTTTGTATGTACAGTCGGGGACAGGTAGCTTGGAGTTTTGTATAGTTAGTTATGTAGAATTTTTTGTTATAGATTCGATACGAAATTTTAAGATGTTTTATCGGCAAATATACCTAACTACTTATTAATTAATATGGTAAGTATACTTATCAGACAATAAGATAATTTAGAATTACTTTAGACGTTTATCTTCTTATTCTCCCACGTTCGTTTCAACGAAACTTGAAACTGTCACTTATTTGCAATAACATATTGAAGACCTCTAAAATTTATTCACGAAACGACCAAAGTCTAACCTATCCACGACTGTACGTACAACATAGGCATAAATGTAGTAAGTCACAATATCGCGATTTAGTATGACAAAAATGCACACTCACACATATATAATCACAATGAATAGTTTAATAGTGGGTTCTCTCAACTTTTGATTGGCAAAAACTCCTGTCCAATCAAAGTTCCTGTTGGTCTATTATAAAATGATTCATTGTAGTGCTCGTCAACCAGTCTGAATAACAACGGCCAATCAAAAGTTCAGTGTGTGACAACGGACATGTTTTGTAATAGAATATGTACTCTATTTCATGAAGTCATTAGAACTTTATTTGCGTGCGTAAAATAACAGACCGTCAACATCGCAGTAGTATCTTTTACTGCGGTATTATATGAGTAATATTTCCGTTTATACTTTGCAATATCAAGAGCTCTGAATAAATGCGGAGTTGTAAAAATACTTAGACACAATGATGCTGAGATTTTCGTACAAGATTTTAATTTTATTGGAAAATAATAATGTAATGTTAATTAAGAGATCTGCTTATTAGACTTCGTGAAATAGATATCAGCTTCTAACATTACTGGGATTGAAAAAGCATTGATGAATATAAGTTACATTTTTAATCGAGACCAAAGAAAACAAACCCACTATAAACGTAAGATTAGAGATTATCTTTCTCGTTCTTTGTGTGTTAGACACTAAATAAGTACATAGATAAAGAGATGTTACAGTCACGATTTCATCTACCAAGTACATTGTTTTCTTTTTAACCAAACACATCGAAATAAATGAAGCTGTTAAAACAAATGTAGAAGAAAGTTTGAATTAAGCCTCTTCTTTCTAGATTGAGATATTGTTTTCATCAAACAATACAAAATTAATTGAATGATACCTACTAAGAATAATGATGAAAAACTGGCTGTAAAATCTCTGTGAAAGTTATGCAATACCCACTTAAAATTATAAGTATTCTGTTTGCTTATTGATCATACCAAATAAGTGATATTTCGGCCCTTAATCTTGTCCAAGCTCAGTTGAATTAATAAGTCGCTATTCCGCTTCACTTGAAATATTCAGTTCACCCAGGTGTTATTAAGTCGACTAAATCGTCTGCTGCCATATTACGGATATTAACATCATTCAAAATTTAATTTATTTTCATGACTACTTAATACACTCCAAAGATGTCTAGATAGGTAGGTATTTAAGTACCTACCTATCTAGACATCATAGAAAGTAAGTACTTATTCATCTCAAGAAATTTAAGTCTCGAGTACTACATATGGGGTGAACAATTCATTGATTCGTATGAGTAATACGGTAAGAAGGTACCTATTCTTAATAATTAATTGTTTTTTTTTCCAAAAGCACACTTATCATGTTCGACCAATAAGCAGACAAAATATACATACAAACCACCAAATCCATTACAACATTTCGTTTTAATTAAATACACATCAAACAAACTATCACAAACACATAACAGTGCACGTGTAAATAAAGATATAGACATAGGTATTAGTTGCTATTTTTTATTACTCGTCGATTTGTTGATTATGATTAATTATAATTACGGTATTTTGTACCTAATTTAAAGATAATGTAGGTACAACGCGCCGGCATGAAGAATATAAAGTTTAATCAATTGCAAAGACTAAAATATGCCATATTTAAATATTATTCACCTAATTCCATAGGAGTTAATAGGTATAGATAGTTCCATCTGCAGTTTTAAAACATTACTCAAGCTGAAGTTTAGTTCTTCAAGGTAGTGTTTGTATAAAATAGTCAAACTACATAATATAACGATCGTTACTCAAAATATACTACAGACATCAGATTAGTTTTGCTGACGCGCGTGTCTTTATCCAAATCAAGGTTCCGATATTTTAAATGTAAAATCTAGAAGGTTTACGGACAATTTTCGTCTGTAAATATATTCGAAACTTCAATCCTATATTCGCCGGCGTTGTCATTACCAAAATAGCATAGAGTAATAGAATTGGAGTAATTGTATTTTGAATTGGTTTGATGTGAGCCGTGTTATTTAGGTAATTTTGAAATTCCAAATTAGAGGTACAGACAGCACAGTAATTTTATGAAATATCTGCTGTTGGAATTCCCTAGTATAATGTTCACTTAATAATTGCCTTTGTATCGTCTAGTGGCAGTGGTTCGGTTGTTTAGTCAGGTTTTCAACTACTGCTTTGTAATACATTAGTAAATAGCTTTAACGCTATTCATCACAGGTTGCGAATTTGTGTAAACACTTTGTGTATTCGTACATAAGATTAATTATAATTCAACCTAACGAAACGACTGTTCTACTGCCACAAGAAAAACATTTTTTTAGAGCCATGAATAATTGCCAAAGAGTGTGGTTATTTTTTAAATAGCCTAATTAACAAACTACGGTGCTGTCTATTCCTTAAGCCAAAAGGGCTTCTTTAGAGAAGCGTTTTAGATAGTCAGTTAAAAGAAGCGTTGTTAATTTTATTTTTTTTGTTTTAGCGTCAGGAGCTCTCTGAGGGGCGCCACTTACCGTCCCTGTGAGCTGCGATGGTCGTTAGGGGCGCTGTCAAAGGCTGCGCGAATTGACCGTATACCGCTGGATAAGCTGTCAAACATTAATCAGCACATTTTCACAATGAAACATCTAATTGTTGCTCCACATACACATGCGACAACACTATTCTCTTACAACATCTAGAGGTACAAATGCTAAGTTTTATCATTTTTTAAAGAAACGCTCATTGTCATTTTATTAAATATTTGTAACGGGTATCGGCGCAAAATTATCAGTTTAACTTCGTTGTTTCGACACAGTTACCAACGTAATATTGTGTTAATTTTGTGCCGTACAAATATTATTAGCACCCGGTACAGATATTTATTAAAAAAAATATCATTTTTTTCATTAGGTTTTGGATGTTCAGTCTGTGAATATGAGCAATGACCATAGACGTTATTTTTTTAAGTAATCATGGGTTGTCTATTGATCTCTCGCCAACGTGTATTTCTTTTCAAGGAGAAACTCTACGCGTAGGTCGGTGGATTAATAAATAACTCTGTGTTTTCTTTTTAAAAGCAAAGTTCGGGAGAATTGTTATGAACATCCAAAAAGTTACTTGTCCATTCCCAGGGGACGCGGCCGGGGGCCGAGATAGGGGAGTGGCATTATAACTGACCAATAAACCCCACCCGTAGCAAAGTATTTTATATTATAACATTTTCACACAACACATAAAGAATTACGATAAACCTACACATATACCTAAAACACCATAATAATTCCATACTAACGTTAAATATTAACCAGAAAAATAAAAACAGACTACAAATTAAAAAAAATATGTATAATGACCACATTTATTAGACATTTATCTCAATTTATCCGATTACACTGGCTATTACAGATAACGTGTGACTGTACAATATTGCAGCGGCGTTCGTGACTACCCGCCATAAGCGAATGATATTAACAGTAAAATATAGGACGAATGATAACACAGAGTCACTGGATATTTTGTCTCATCAATCACCATAGTGTAGAAGAGAGACGCAATTAGTTTATATTACTGCAATATTGCATTGCCGCCAAGTATTATGATAATACTTTGCTTGCAATAAAACAAAGCTGAGCGTGATATAAAGCCTGTGACGTTTATTTGGAAACAACGAATCCATTCGGACACTGTCTTCCAGAAAGAAAATTCATAATTAACACTTTTGGGGACACTCAAGAACAAGTGTTTGGGTCAAAGTGTGTTAATATCACGAGCTGTGTAACAGTGTTCGAACAGTGTATGAAAAGGCATGAAGTGTTTACTAACCGACTCCAGGGAAGGGCTGGATACCGGGATAGGCCGCCGCGTGCTGCAGAGCCGCCGCCTCGCCGTTAGGCAAGCCTTGCGCTGTCACAGGCACCGCTGAAAGTATACATAAACCTTTATATATAAAAAACGAAACCCTATTTCCCTTGATCCCGACATCACGCGTGAACGACGGGACCGATTTCGCTAGTTCTTGAGTTTGAAAGTCTCTTCATAACTCCAATTCATGGTTACGTATTTAGGTTGTTCTTTGTTTTTTCTTTTTCCTTTTTTGTGTTATATTAAACATCAGTACCTTAATAGTTACATATGATTTGGTTATTCGTTTATTTTAATTACTGTTCAGAAAACTATCAATAATTGCGTTGATAATGAACTGTAAACCTTATTGTTTTATTGAATAAATTCCTTTACGCAGGTTTCGTACTTATGCGTCGAACGCTTACACTTACTTAACGTAGTTACTAATGTGTGGTAGTTAATGATATTATGTAGACAACGTTTTTTATATAGTGCCGTCTTGCGAACACACGTGGTATAACGATGTTTTCCGAAATTATATCTAGCTCAAGTTAACTTGTCAGTTTTATGTCAAATACAATAATAGGACTACACTGCGTTTGACCCAATGTACAACATTATTTTTTTTTAGGTAATGAAACTAGCCTTGTGCTTAAGAATTTTTCAATTGCTCTCTCACTTCCACTTACTCCAGAATATTTATTTTTCACAAAGTAGGCCCAAAATTTTCGCTGAAGCCGAGCATACGAGCGGGGCGTCGTGAAATTATTCACAGAAAATTATTTTATCGGAACACATTCCGGGACACGGCTCGGAGAAAAGGAGACACGATTTTTCCCACTCACTTGTATATATTATGATTTCGCCGTAAACATACTCGTGCCAATTATCTCAGGGAATGTATCGTCACGGTCGTTGCTTTCTACTATGACACGGCGTGTAATGGGCTCGCACAGCGTCGGGGCTGATTGTCGGGCCTCCTCCACCGTAAACTGGCACGTGATATTGAGGGAGACATCCTCGCATCAAATGAGATCCAATCTGTACCGATGCCGACGTCGTCGTGGCGGACGTATCGGCCCGACGGTGCGTGTATCGACACACTCCGATGACATTTTCCGCTAAGACGCCTCCTTGATCCGTTCGTACGTACTTAGAGCTACCTAATCTTGAAACGGATATAGACGTGCACATTTCAGAGGTAAAGTTCTTTAATGTTGGTGGCATTTATTGACTAAATGTTCGGCGATTGTGGCAGATCTGTTTTATGATAGCAAATATTATATAAATAATAATAAATATTTTACAACAACACACACATTGCCTTCATCCCATGTTAAGTAGCTAAAGCACTTGTGTTATGGGAATCAGACAACGAGATATATTTACTTAAATACTTTTTTTTTCTTTTAAATACATACTTATATAAATAACACCCAGACACATCCAACAAGTACTTAAAAGCTCATCACCTAAATACCTGCCAGCGGTGGGAATCGAACCCACGACCCTACGGAGCAGAGGCAGACATGCTGACCGCTACACCAACGGGCCCGTCACTATAATAAAATATGTTTTATATAACCTAGTTTTATATAAATAGATAGTAGTTATTAGTTACGCCTGTATTTGTATTCAGAATCAATTGCACCACACACCTTACCTGCTCAACTTAAACAAAACCATACCAGCCCAAAACCGCAAACCTTAATCAAACAATTCAATTTCCTCATTTTCCGCTTTTGATTTTCCACTTTTAAAATCTGTGTAGTTTTTCCGAACCGAAATGCCTCGATAGCAGATAAAGGAAGAGTACGGCTGCCATGTCGCTCGGCATATTACCAATTGGAGTCTGACGGGCCAATTTGCACTAGTCTCGCTGAACATCACTAATTAATTAATAGTCTAGCCGTTGCATTGTGAGACGGTGCATTCGTAGCGCCTGAGAATTCCTAGCCCGGATGGTGAAAAGCCTAGTTAGGTACCGGTTACTAGTTTGACTATGCACCCTACATGTATATATAAAGATAGAGACAATGCGACACATATTGGTATGTTTGTCGCCGCTGCGCTGCGTATCCTAGTTGTTAGGCGCTATTGTTTTGATTTTCGGGGGCGGTGTATTATTTAGCTACCTATATAGGTATTCTATTCAACGTCCAGCTCCCAATTTCGATTCGGTGTCTGCGTAATGTACTTGTTCGGATTTTGTATGCAAAATGTTTTGTGAGCGCACTGACTAGAGTATGAATGAACGTGGACTGAATAGGACTAGTATTATGCCTAGGTTAAGAGAGGCTATTTCGTGACGAAAATGTATTATTTATAACGTCGTATAAATAAGTATGGGTTCTGTCTTTACTCACTACAATACACACATTACTTTCGGCTTTATAACCCACCCTAATTCGAGCTCGCATCTTGTGACTGCAGACGTATACGTAAGTAGGTATCTATGATGTAAGAAAACAAGTAACGATGAAGGCTCATAATATTTTTTGTCGGTAGTACGGCTATTTAGTACAGTATTACTCACGTCCAGTGAACGACTGATGTATGCCGTTAGTGTAGACCGCGGCCTCCTGCGGGGGCGGCTGGCCGTTCGCCGTCTGCGCTGCCATGTTGTAGCCGGGCATGGTGGGCGAGGGTAGGGACGGCAGCGCGCCGTTCAGCGGCTGCGCGCCGCCCGTGCCTATCGCGAGGCCCGAGAAGTTTTCTGTGATGAGCGTTTTAATGTTAATATTTTATAGGTCAGTAAAATCTCGGGATGGTTTCAGAGGTAAAATAATTATTTCTTCCCATTTACTTAAAAGGTTACCTAAGGTATGTCCGGGGTATTCAAGAGTAACGGGGTAACTCTTACGATGTCTGCACATAAACGTCAACGTTAACTGTCTCTCTAAACGTGATCTAGGAGGCATCATCTCTAGAAAGATAAATCCATTTAGATATTTGATTACAATGAAACAAATCTACAACACCGCAACAATGAACGGTTGGGAGGTTGTGACCCAACTTGACCAGTACTGTTTATACCTAGTTATACACAGCTAGGGTACTAAACCCATCTTTCCTCTCTAGTGAATACTGTGTATAATATCGACCGTCCTTTCGGTTAGCAAACAAAATGTCAATTTCGGAGGGCAATTCCTTGATTTACGATTGAGCGAGTCTTCAGCGTCCCAAATTCGAACGAAATCAAGGGACAATGCAGACAACATCGGTATAAACAAGGTCGCGTGGGACCCCGGGCTCTCGTCAGCCGAGACGGGCCGGATTACCACCGGAAATCTGTTCATTTAAAGTTGGGACTTGTAATGTCCTGGCGGAGTCTATTAGCTGTTCTAAGGATGGCTGCACATCGCTAAAAGTGTAAGACTCCCGGTTCGCAGTGACCGGGAACTTTGCTAGTGCGGATAGGAACGGTAAAGAGTTAGTCTGCGAGTTTCACGAGTTAATTGATCTAATGCAACGCCCCTACGTTTTAAGGACGTACTCTAATCGAAATCAAGAGTTTTACACTTGTGTGTACTATTGAGTCGGGGCGTAGTAAATAGTAGAGTCTACGTGCTACGCGCTACGTAGTCGACTACGTCGTAGACGAATCAACGGTCAAACGAGCCTGATATTCAGTGTTCAGCCACAATTCACCATTTTACGCTTTTTTAAAGTACAGTCTATCGAAACCGCTATTGTCGAATTAGGAGGCTTCGTGTCTTCATTGTTTGTGTTCAAATTGGGTCTATATATAGTGGAATATAGGGACGAGTTTTGTACACCTAGTTATTTTTTCACAGTCACTTTTGTATGCTTATACAAATTTGTGCATCCTGTCAGTTTATAATTTCAATGCAAATCACTAGTGACATTTTCCGAAGTGAATAAAAGGTAGCATAAGCATAAGTCCAAACAACGCACGAATTAGAGTGACGTAAACACTTGCAATCCAATTACGCTGTACCATATTCTTTAAGGTTCAATTTGCAGAGGTATACTCTAACTGTTTGTGGGTTGGAGACATTAAACGTGAAGAATTTATGTTGTTAATTTACCAGAGGATGGTGGCACTACGGAGTTGGTCATTCCATTGATTGGGAGCTGCGACGCTAGCGCTGTCATTGGGCTGATGTAGCCCTGCGTCGTCGCCGCAACCATAAGAGCCGCTTGTTGCTGCAATAAAAATATACGTTTTATGATCTGTTCTGGCGTGGAACGTAAAAATAATGACACCAAGTGTACAGCTGGCGAGATGACATATACGATGTTGGAAGGGGATTATTTGTATGAGGGCCGAGGGGTTAGTCATGTGTCGCCGTTTTAAAATGTACATCTAAGTTAAAAATTGTTAGGATAGAAGTTTCGTACTTTTGGAGATTGACGATTTTGGTCACTTTAATGATAAAACAAAGATATATATATAGGTAGGTATACAATAAAATATAAATACATACAGTATGGTTTTTATATTATTGTAATGTTATAGTTGTACCTTTTTGCCTAAATGTTACTAAAAAGGTGTATTTATTTGTTTACTGACATACTGATGTTGGTGATAAGTAGTGGTATTTCATATTTTTTATTTTCTTCTGTTTCTCGGTGACACCTACCATCAATTGTTGTTTTATAGTAGTCGAGCTCCCTTTTATAGAACAATATTCAAACACTACAAAATATAACATCGAAAAGCTTCAGAATGAAAATAAACTGTTCCACCGCTGGTGTGTACCTAATATAGCACCTTAAAATATGATAATGTCATTTTGAAACAACGTTACTCTATAACAAATATCTCATTTCCAACAAACATAAAAGGTAAATCTGGTAAAAAGTACTTGTTATACATTGCCATTGTCTCGAAAGCCCGGGAGTGTCGGGCAGTGGCGGGGCGTCGGGCAATATTAGTTCCCCGGTCATATATCTAGGGGGCGGTGAGGTGCGGTCGTGAATAGATGCCTGCACTTTGTATTCCTTCTGTTTTATTATAGTTTACAGCTTGGGAATGCCTGATCGGAATACAACGCCTTTTTGCTTCACTCTAACAGTATTAGTGTGCGGCGATGTACGATTTATTGATTGTTTTCTTTCTCAAGTGTCTGCTTTGCATCTCGATTTGTTTTTATCAATATATACGTGAGTTATGGAAATGCTTTGAGAGTGAAAAACTAAAACATTCCATTATAGTGTGTGATTTACAAAGAAGTTAAGACGCATGTCTCCAGAGGACCGTAACAGTTAGACTTTATTGACGTGAGTTTATGAATGTTTGAAAAAATAAGAACAAATCTAACTCGGTAGATATAATAAAGAAATTACGAAAAGTACATATAATTATGATCCAACCTGCTCTGTGATGACTTGCGCGTACGTGCCGTAGGCGGCGCCGAACTGGTTGAACACGAACGGGTTGAGCAGGCCCATGTTGCCGGCCATCTGATGCATGCGTCGCAGTTGTCTCTCTTTCTCTGTGTCTGCAAATTTTACTACCAGACTCGAAGACGCACCCTGCGGACAAAGAAACATTTCATCAGACTTACACAATACAATATCACCAAGTTAAAAGCGCGCGTTATCGTATCATGCCTGATAAAGCTCTTTTCATTCGACGCACGGAATAACGTGTTTTTATCTGAAACTGGTGATTCCTCCACTATTGAGGCCGACGACAATGGGCCCGTCGAAATATACAATTGGCTCAATGCGCATCTGTATTCCGACGCTATCTGGGCGTTTGTATTCATGATATGTGGTGGTGGTAGGCAAAAATATGCGGGCGCAGTAGGCCGGGCGTACGCAACAGGTCTGTGCCCGCTTTGGCCAAGCAACAAGTTATTTGGGCTCGCATCCAAAAATGCATCGGCCGGAGTAGAAGTACGGCCTCGCCGCTCCTTGCACCGTTCTCTCTGGCGGAAAACTGGCTTCCTGCCTATTTAACTGTTCCCCTTTGTTGCCTGTAATAGTTCCGCCATTATACTCTGCACTTGCGGCTAATTGAGTGCTCGACTAGACTGCTAAGTAGGTGTGTGAGTTTTGATAACTGAGTGGGATATAGAAAAATGACATTGTTATTGTGAAGTTTTAATGAGCGAGCTCTGGCTGGCGGATGCGGCGCGTCGGGCTGGAGTTACTTGTCTCTCAGCCAATTAACTCGCCTGCGGAACCGGATGCCAGTGCTGCAGGAATTTCTGCAATTTGCCTTTTAATTATTTTGGCATCGAAAGTTTCGGCAGCTATCGTCGCTAATTCGTTAGGCTAGCAGAGAGCGCGGTTCTGCAACTGGATTTGATTATTTAGAATTAAATTTGCGTGGAATTCAGCAGACAGACGCCATATTTACGTTGTTGGTTATGTATTTTTAGGAAACGATTTCCTCTGTACAGACTTCAAAGGGTAGCTTTTCAAAAGTACTTAATTACTGTACTTTTATTTTTAGTCTTCTAATTCGAAAAAATAAACTTACTTAGACTGGACAGGTCGAGATATTTGTCAATTAATATACTTTTCTTTTTAAAATACAAAACATGATCATACATACTCAATGATGATGAATATACATACTCAAAATATCTCATCTCCATGGATAATTATATTTCCTACCTTACAACATAAATGCATATAAATATGCGGAAATTTGTGTGTAACCATAAATAGTGGAAGTCTACGCACTACACGTACGTAGCCGACTACGGCGTAGATGTTCAAACATTTACAAACAATAATTCATTCATATATTTAAAATTTCATCTCATTTAGCAAAACTAAATTAGCATTAATTGTTTGCATCGGTCGCTGGAAAATTGTTTAAACCAATGAAGAGATTTACAGAATCGATTTCCGCTTGTTACTTAGTGAAATTCGGTAAAAAAGGTTCTCAACCACGACTGTACTCTGCCAAACAAACACTGGTATTGAATTATTAATAAGCAAGTATTTTTAACCTGACAGAGAAAGTACGTAATAAGTAAAAACTTCTATTTCCGACAACCGAGCCTTGGAACGATGGAACGTTGTTCCATCTTTACAATTTGTTCCTGTCGTTTTTACAAGTACATCGCAAGGCGATTAAAAATTACTCGACAATTTGTGAAAGGGTTCGTGAATGCTCAAAGATTAAAGGCGGCACATAGAAAATGCCATCCACCTGCGTCGGTCACATGAAACTCTCATTGTCAAACGCATAGGCGTAATCCACACTCGAAATTTGTTGTTAAAATTGTCATTTCGATGCTTGTTATCCCAAATGATCCCCGTAGGAGTCGTTTGTTCCCCTGTTTGCCCCAATTAAGGGGTATTATTCGACTCTTAATTGTTGTTAGTGAGTTCACTTTTGTCTCTATGTTTAGTTAGTTACAATTTATGAGTACGCTCGGCGTCTCTGTGTTACCGTTTGTAGTTCATTTATGATTGTACCTCAACTATAGGTGGGACTGTTCAAAGGGTTGTAGGATTAAACATAAGGTGAAGCCGGAAATGCTTTGTTTACTTTGGTATAAACATTGTGTTATTGATTTCGATAAGATTGTTCGCGGACTATACATATATACATGTAGTAATTGTTATGTGAATATACAATACACCTACTTCAATAGGGAATTTTCCATAGCGTGTATTTGACAATAAATACCATTCATATTTTATGTCGTTAGTGTCATACAAGAAAAAAAAATCCCATGGAAATCCAATTCGGAAATGATAAAATCATACACAAAACTTTCTTAGTTAAGTCTAGGATTATTTCTTTCACCTGCTTAATATTAAAAGGAGATAGCACGAGAGTTTCGATTATTCATTAAGAGATGTGGCCGTTTTGCTGCAGTTTTACATTGCACCCAAAAATATTATTTTTCATGTCGACAAAGTTGTTTAAACTTAAATATTTTCAATCGCATAATAACTTAGTAATGCAGTACAACTACATAAAAGTAGTATTATTTTTTAAATACAGACGCAGCGCAATAGCAATATAAATAAAAAACAAAAATGACACTTCACGCCTTTTTAGCGCGCAATAAGTTGCTGTATATACCACTAGATTAAGATATTTTTAATTCAACAACAAGCAAGCGTTTATTCAAACTATATCAAAGTCAACACTAAATAAATATCACAGAGATACTTGATCTTACCCACCACTGCAATTTCTGTTTAAGATTAAAACCGGTATCCGATATCACCAAAGCAAATCAGCGAAGATTGAGCGGAATCCCGGAGGGGCCAGGCCTTCTGTCTTGGATAATACGATAAACTAAATTTATGTTAGCAGATGTCTACAAGTACCAAATTGTGGTCATCCCATTAGACAAAATGTGCGATACACACTTATCATACACACCCTTATGATCTTTAAGTTTTCAATCAATTCGATATGATTTCAAAAGATATGCATAAAATCCTTCACATATCAAACCATTAATAATTTTACTAAGAAACACGGTACAGATACTTTTGCATGCGAAGGATGGGGCCTAAACTAGGTAACTCTGTACTATAGAACTCCAGGCTTCCACCTACGGCAAGTTGTACAAAGTAGACTTATGCCTAAGAATGTTCCTAGAGATACATATTAAGTATGGTGCATTTATGTGTGTACGATACACCGGGGTCCACGCGACTACGGGGTAAATACTAGTACGTAAATTTACATTTATACAATAGCCGCAATTACCCCGGTAGACTAATACCTACTTGCATTTCATTAAATTGCATGAACTGAATGTGTAAGTACCAATTTATTTACTTGAAGTCATTAATTTTAGTTCACAATTAAGGATTTATAATTTCAAAATCGCAGTAGATATACATAAGAGTATATCGCTGTGATTATGAAATTATGCTTTAGATATTTTGAAATATCTTTTGGTCATTGAAGTTGAGAAGAATATTTACTTTTGTTATATTGAAATTGATTTACATTACCACGCATTTTTTTTTACATAATTTGTTTGAAACCCTTGTACCAAAAAGTAATTGAGACACATATTTATAGATGGATAAGTAAATATACTGGCCTATGTCCAGCAGTAGATATATATGGGCTAATTATGATGAAATACATATATATATTGAGCCTACCACCATTTTTGTATATAAGCATGTGGGAGTTTCCTTCACCAGTGTATATTTTTTCTAAGTCTAAGTGGGGTCAGCAGAGATTCATTCCTTTGAGATAATGCGTGAGGGTGTGGAAATATAGTTTCACCAAATATTTTATTAATATTCATTGTAACATGTACATACATCATCAGTATATTATGAATATCTTCTGGTATACGTTGTTTTTCCAATATACGTACATACATTATTAACAGTGTTTCCCTGTTATTATATGTAAGTGTAAACTTCCATTCCCCTTTTTGCCCCTTTAGGAGATGAATTTAAGAAAATCGTAGAAAATTCGTAAGAAGTTCTTATCCCACCTTAACATCATAAAAAGAGCATCAGGAGTTACTCCTGTGCAAAATTTCAGTTTCCTGGGGTCAAGGGTTTGGGCTCTGTGCGTTGATGAGGCAGTGATGAATCAGCCAGGACTTTTGAGTATTAAAATATAAATATACTCATGATGTATTACGTAGTTACATCTTGGATTATATTGAGGGAAGCGAGTCTTGATCATTTTGCATTTTAAAAATTCTTCATTCTATATGTAGGCACGCGTTTCTAATAAAACAAAACAGGGAATAAAATAAATATATAATTAGCCCCAAAGGACCTTCGCCTAATAGCTCCTCCGTGTTCTTTTCCTTCTGAATAATTAATGTGTTTTCTAAGTATAAAGGATTTTTCTTCTAAATTGTCGATTCAGCGTTTGACTCTCTCACTTTGCGAGTGTTTTCCTGTGTCTTTTGAAGGAATACGGCACTGGCAGTTGTGAGTGATTACTTTTTTTTTTGTTAATTGTATGTAAAGTCGTACCTTTTATCCCATTAAGGGTTTGTCGGAGATAGCTATCATTTACTAACTTGGCAGAGATATCTAACCATAGATAACTAACGTAATAGGTGATGAGCTTATCGCAGCTATACGATTTACGTACTATTCGGAATGCCGGTTTTCTCATCCGTTAAAAGCTGTTTGTAAATTTATAGATATAAAGAAATATATTCCTCGCCTTGGGTGCGGGATTCGAATCTAAAATCGCTTGGTACCAATCCAGGCACTATCCCTTACAGGCACTATACCCTACAATATCGTTTTCATTATATAGACAAGACATGTATATCAATAACACAAACGAACAAACTATTAACTATCTGTATGTGTATAGCCGCATATAATGACTATTCATTCATTGAGTCTTCAAAGTAGTGACATGTAGTCAGTTTCCCAACAAATAATATTCTCATTGAACTTTCAACTCTAATACTTGCGGAATACAGCGTATACTTCAAGTAGACGCCGATCGTACTACACGACCGAATTAACTAGACGCACGAGTCGACATCACTGTGTACCCCAGGCACTATGTACGTGCGTAATCGCTTGGTGTCTACTTAAATCAGTCAGTTTGTAGGATGGGGCGGCGGCGGCGGCGCCAGGTGGCGATTAAACAAACTTCAACATGTGCAAAGCAAGTTCCTTCGCTCGTATTGTGAGAAATAATATTCAAATCCGCTTTGCTTTTTAAAGAGCTGTTGTGCGCCGGAAGTTTTGTATTGAAGTAGGTAGTTCCAAAGTAACTGCGTGTATGTTGAGTCGCGGGAACATAAAACGGCTTGATACTTGTATCATTGTGTGTGGTACTTTTAAATTGTTTTAGATCGAGCTTTTGCCCGCGGGTTCTGTCGTGTGGGATGTGATCACATTATATATATTTTTAACAAGTTTCTTTCTGATACACGATTCACAAATGTGTATCCCTTTCAGGGTATATTCTGAGAAATCCTTCCCTAACATTACTAACCGGAAGTATGGATCAAATAGGTAAACATAATTAGCAATGTATGTACATACGCACACAATTTTATTAAGTATGTAAGTTAATGAACTGTTTTCTGCGGAAAGGGACTACAATTAAAATGTTGCTGCTCATTATTTTTTTTCTTTTTAGCGTGATATCCCTGTGCTGCTCAGAGACAGAAAATATCAGTTATTATAACAAGAAATTATTAATTAGAACTGTTGTCACTTTATCTACAATATGTTATAGAGTTATGGAGAAATTACCAACTGTAAAATAAAACTTTTTTGCACTACACTTCCCGTCCCGCAATTTTTTTTTTCATTGTATTTTTGTGTGACTCGGATGTTATTATTCGTTTACTTAAGTGACTAGTAACTATAATAAAATAGTAGCAAACTAGTAGAAAAACTACTCCGCTCAGTGACTGACCAAAAACAAATGTGAATTTGCTTAATTCATATTGAAAAGTGATATCTCCACCGGTGTGTTCACGTTAATTAAAATAGATATTTAACTGACTATTAAATGAAAATTAAATGAGGTCACAGTTAGTGGAAATGAACGTACGGGAACAAAATTACTAAAAGGTTTCATTAAATAGATCGCAATGAATGTTTACCGCGCGCTCAAAGGGGAAATTAAATTTTAAAATTAAAATGTATAGAGGGATTGCAAGAAAAACACAGAGCTATTGAAATACCGGAATTCGGCAAATGTCGCGAAAATTAATAAATTTTCATTCACGTTTGTGAACTTAATAACACATTAGTCTGGGGTCTACAAACACTCTGGTGCTCATTTGGGCACACAGTGTGATTTGGACCATTTAGTTCAAATAGTCCTTTTATGATTTCTATTTTGGAACAGCAAAGTATCAGTTTATTTCAGAAAAATAAATTGTAAATAAGTATGGTGGTCAAACGCTTGTCATTGTGTTTAAAAAAAAGTAAGAAGTTTAAACATATTTATTAAGTAGTGAATAATCAAGCTTGTTTTGTATACTTTAAAGTTTAAAATGTTTTATTTGAGAAGCAGATTAATTTGAAATTTGCTGTTCCACTGCTAGGTCATGTTTGATACTCTATAATACTATTGTAATTGAACTGCTGTGTACAACATGTTGCAATGGAATAAGTGATAAGAACTTTACAGGAATAAACGATTTGGACATATCCTTTAAGCTGAAGTTTACTTTTTCTGTTGAGTCACTTCTATACTAAGAACACACAGTTTGGTTCGGGAGATTGAAATATTTTTAACTGATTGCAAAAAGGACGAGTTTCTCAAATAGTCAGTATTGTTTTAAATCATCTTATAGGTCTCTTTGGATGATTTAATTTTATATTTGAAACCTGATTGATGCCTTCCTTGGTCCCATTTACGAGTAAATTTGTTTAGTTCCGACAATGGAATCTATGGGCAAACAAAAAATCTGTCAAATTTAGATGGTTTATGCAGGTTCTTTATACTTTGAAGTTATTGTTTCCAATATTGACGTCTGCCGAAATGTAGATAGTCCTACATAAACAGGAGACTTCGGTTTAAAAGGGTAGGTATTTCCAAATTAATAAGTGTACATTTTTACCATACCTTCATATAAATGCCCCTAGGGGCAGGGTAATACATACACTTCGCGCCTGTGTCCCAGAGGGGTAGGCAGAGATTACACATCTCCATTTGTCACGGTCCTGATATACCCCTTTCGCTTCATCTAGAAACATACATCTTTTCACACATGGTCTACGTAGTATTTTTACAACAAATAAAATAGCCAAATGCTTTGTGGAAGATTAAAAGCGGATACTGCATAAAAGTTCACTTCACTGCAAACTGTACACATGCAACATTACATCGTCCATCACAAATTGCTGCAATTCAATAATATTGGCATCAATTTCATTAGGACACGCGTGTTATCAGCTATTATCAATCATAGAGCTTCCACCGTGAGCACTTGAGTCGGCCACGTCTCATTAATTAGACGTTTACAATGGCCCAGTGTATCCAGATCATAGTAAATAACTGGCTGTGTGAGACAGAGGGTTTCCTGCAAAACTGAGCGTAATGGCCGAATGGGGGCGCAGGAGCGGCGGAAGTCGAGGGGGGGGCGGGGTTACGGGGGACGGCACACACAATGACGTCTACCCTAATAGTCCTAGATAGCCAGCACGGACAGATAAGGCCGGGACTTCACCCGCTGCGTCGTGTGTCCCGGGGCCAACGACTATGTGTTCTAATGTTAAACCCCCGGGTGCTATCGCGTCACGAGCGAGACGCTGGATTTGCAATGTGGCTATGTTAATACGAATGTATGTACCTACGCAGTCGAAGATGTACACGTCGAAATTGTCTTGCAACGTTGCCATTTATGCAAGACAAAAAAAACTCTACTTATATATATATACTTCGTATATTTATGTCTCTTGTCGGATTGAAATTCATATGATTGAGTATTATTATAGTAATTTCCACTTAACACTAAAATAATTACGCCCAGCCAATATACCACGAGTGCAATTTAGTCTAAATATTGTATGTTTGTATGGAAATACCCCAGAATTACATTATCCCGTCATATATTTGATGATTACAAGTATACTACAATCGTTGTGTGCGACGAAATTGCAGGAAAGGCTGTTTATTCTACGTATTCGCATAATGCACAAAACGTAATGTTTTTTTATTATTACCTGAAGGGAGATACCTAATTTTTCATACAAGCTTTCGTTAATGTATTTTTCTCTTTCCTTCCAATTTTTATTTTGGAATATCTAATAATATTGACCGGTCAGCTTTGTTAAGTGGCGTGTAAATGGAGCAGTCAGTTCCGCTTAATCAAAGCGGACGCAAATATTATATGAGCTTTGTAGTCAAAACTCCTTTTATCAAGAAAATATTTTCAAGCATAAGAATTTTCCAATAAATTAAGAATGTCGTTTATAATTACTTCCAATGCTTATGGCTTTGATGTCGCGGGCCCGGCGGAGCGGCCTCTCACTCTGACGACTTCTCATTAAATTCCCTTCGGTTGATTAATTTTTTTGATTCGCTGTGTTTGGCGTGATTCGCAGTAAGCACTGCGACTGCTCAGTACGAGGGAAAAAGACAACTGACGATCGATGATATTTTCCTATTTTCTATAGCAAAATTCATATTCTGTTTTATAACCCACTAAATATTTACTTATACATAGGTACTTTATTTATTAGGGGTGGCAAATGTAGTTCGGAGCGTACGAGCCCTCGCCGACGACAAACTTCTAAGGCTTTGTCCGCGTAAGCCGGCCCCCCTATAAAAGTCTTTGAATCCTAAATCTCGGACAAGCCCTACCCGGCCACGTTTGATTGGTATTACTCAACCTTCAGTTCAGTTTCAGGTCAGAGGGAATTAAGCGCACGCAGTGAATTGTTTGGCGGAGTAATTTTTATAACTGGCATGTTTCGAGGCGATGCCGAACACGGGCGTTGAGGCAGCCGAGGAAGTATATTCATTGGGCTCCTGCTCGTTTCGCTCCCCATCTCGAGCCGTCTTTTCTTTTATTCATCACCCAATTACAAGTGAAAGAGAATTTCGTTTCTTTGAGGGACAAATTGATATTTTCCAATAAGCGCACAGGCACGGTTTCCTATCGGTTTAGCGTATTGCCTCTTTGGTCTTTCGTTACCTACTTTTAAAAGTGGAGATTTTATTTAATAGGTACTTACATATTTACTATTTACTTTGTGTTCCTTTCATATAGGTCTAGTGGTTCTATAGGTACAAGTAGCTATGTTTAAGGCAACAAAAATTACCTCGAACGTATGTTAAAAGTAAGCTCAACCTATAGGTAGTGATAAATTCTACAACAACCACTCTTCATAAATTACTATACTAAAACTATTCGATTTTCAGATCAACGATCAAACGGCCGTTTTTTTGTTCACGTTTCACGTTGTGGGTTCCAACGACGTCACCCGTATCAAGACATGTGTACGTACATAAGTTATTCTAGGAACCGTGGGCTGTAAGACCATAGCACACTTGACTTGATTTTTGTTTCCGAATTAGTTACAGTCCGCCGACCCGAACACGCACCGGGCCCTTACGGCTGGCCATACACAATGATATTATGAATAAAGCGATCATAGCTATTCGTTTGTGAAATACGTCACGGTAGGTACCTGTGCGTACACACCTTTTGTGAATTGACCTAAATATTAAGTGATAGCCCCTACGGAGTGAGGCATGCGGGACATTTTTAAAGCAAAAAAACTTTTAAGTTGTATAAATTCATAAATTTCTTAAAAGAAGCGTTCTCTTAACTACCTCTTAGTCTTGTAACACACTGAACCATCCTAGAAAACTGACGGTAAATACTCTAATTGTGAAAGTAAAAACTATTAAAGAACTATTAGGGTCATTCTCAAATCTCTAATTAAAAAAAATGGTAGTCACCTCAGCTTGTAATAAAATTTAGGAACATAAATAAACATGAAGTGGGGCTTATAGAATATTTGGACTATTTTTACTCTTAGCCAGCTCTACCCTGACAAAACCAGCGAAAACAATCACCAGGTCGCTTCTTAGACATCCTTTTAAGTTGTAGTATCAGAAGAAATAAAACTGGTATCATTAATTTGAAAAGTAGTAACTGTTTGAGTATACGTATAGTGAATGATTCGTAAACGTTTTCTTCTATATAAACCAATTTCTCCACTAAAGACAAGACGAGAACGACTCCCTACTGCCGCAATTTTCAATTCCATGTATACCATAACGCTGACAGTAGCCGGAGTACTTATAATATTCATGAGTGATAATACGGCATGAGCACAGCGTATACGCGTTTCTGAAATGACAGATTGTACCTTATCTCCTTTTTATGACCGACTTTTCCGGATTTTTACTAGCGATGCACGTGTGTGCGTGCGTACACTCCATGTTCGTGTGCGTCTGTGCTTTCAAAGCAAGAAAAAAGTCCACATTAACGTGAAACATAGATCAATTACGACTTTAAGGAGCATTGTCATAATGTAACGTTGTAAGGATGATACTAAAGGCGAATTTTAAAGTGTTATATAGTGTGTAGGTTTGTTTCTCGTATTATGTAGCTATCTATGTATAAATTGTATTTTTACATACCTAACTAACGATCTCGTCACTTATGGGGTATCGTCCACCAGAGCAAAGACTGTTGGACATCAGCGCAGAATCGGGAAGAATGGAGAAAGGAAAGAGAGGCCTGCATTATGATCCAGTAGACTAGTCATAATAATAAAACTAAATGGGTTGATATTAAATCATTATTACACAATTTGTTGATTGCGATTATCGAGTGATCGAGTTAATCACTTCCCCATTTTGCCTTTTGGGAAAAATGGGGAAGTGATTAACTATTCCGAAAACAAATATTAATGAGGACATCTTCCAAGACATCTTAAACTTGCATGTCTATTTGTATTTGTATTCACGTGGAGTGTAAAACAGACAAAACCTTAATCTGATATGTAGTCACATCTTTTACAAGAGTTCTAAAAGCTGATTATGCACCTTTCTCCGTTTTGAATAATGACACATTTCGCATGCACACATATCGAATTGTAGTGAGTGTCATCGGGTAACCGCGAAGCCATTCTAAACTGTGGAAACGGGACTTTAATAAGGGCTCACCTATTCGGAGCACTCCCGTGTCCCGCTCCATTGTACACGCTGTACAATAATCCTTATTAATCCAGGATCCCGGAGTACCCTTGGACGAGAAGATTCATTGTCCTGAGTTATGAGTTAGCAGGTGGTGATTAACTGAGTTTTTTTTCCGTACTACAATTATTAATACAGGGTGTGTTCTCCTTTTTAGGGTTCTGCAGTCAATAAGGAACATACAGTTTCCGAGACGTAAAGCGCAGAGATTTTGTACTACAAAAAAAAAATACAATTAAGTTTTGCGTGAGAACTATAGGATAAAAAGTTCAGAGTACATGTAAGATTTAACTTCGTTTACTTTCGGCTACTTGTTTCTTATATTGTACGGTATCGTTATAATAGTCTCTTTATATAATTGGGCGTTGATGTCCAACAATATTTTTCGAAATACTCAACATTATTTGTAAATGGAAAAAAAGTTTTGGAAGAAAACTGGTACATGTAGTACCTCTTTATTGTTAAATGTGTAATTTCTCTTGTGAAAAATATTATATGAACCGGCCTCAACTCGAATTGGTACGTAAAAATATCAGATTACATTCAGTTATAATGAATGATGAGTTCACAGAATAATTACAGTGAAATTCCGAAATGCTTGTATCTTACAAATTTTAATTCCAATGCCCAAAACATGTGAACATCAATTGATCATACTATAACGTAATTGAAAGGAATTTACTGCGGAACCCTACAATATTGGGTCGGAACTCTCTTGACCTGTTTTTCATTATATTTTTGTGTATATATGTATATATTTTTCTCCGGAATAAATTAGCAATACATCACCGGTCCTGACGCTCCTAGTTAGTCGATGCTTAAAACAACGAATACCCGTTTCCCTTTCAAATTATCGTTAGCCATATTTTGTAGCGTAAACTTAATACAAATCGAAGGGTCCAATTCGAAAAGTTACTATTAGCCGTAGAACCGATGACCGTTGGGAAAACGAGTTCTCGAGTGGAGACCGCGTCTCGGCAAACGTAGTGTAGGACGCCCTCGGGCAAGGTGGACTGATGATATACGCAAGATGGCTGGCAGAAGCTGGATGCGAGAAGCCGAAACAGATCACAGTGGCGTGCAATTGGAGAGGCCTATGTCCAGCAGTGGACAAGTATGGGCTGATGATGTATTCGAAAAGTAATCAAGTACATTTGAAGAAACATAAAAGTGAAAAAGGTTTCTTACAGTGACCGTGGATTCGGTACGTGGTTTCTTTATAATACTTTAGCGTGTAGCTATTTTAAAAGGAAATAGGCTTCTTTAATAGATACACATAATGCATGAGAAGGTGTAAAATGTTCCATTATATGACGAAACGTTAAAGAAGACAACCTGTTTTTCAATTACATTTTGAACAAAGACGGGGGCTTTTTCGAAAGTGCCGTAAAATTGACTTGTAGACTTTTAGTATTCGGCCCTTCAAATTAGGCTTTATTTATAGTCGTTGCTCGAAGGGTAGGTTATTAAAAAAAATAAAAGGGCGGCAGTAAATAATTTTTTAAACGCTCCCGGCCTACTTTAAAAGTTACTTGTACAAAAAGTGTCAAATAAATTAATTTGAATTAAAATTACTTTTTAAATTTAGTTCTGTGATTTATTCGTTGTTTGTTGTACGAATATATTTTATCCTTATCGTATGAAATATTACAATAAGTTTGTTTTTACGTTAAATTCTATATCTTTTCAAGACATTTTGTCCTATCCATGATAATTTAGGCAATAAATATTTCCTATTTTGACGATTTTGCGCAGCGTTTCTTAACCCATCTCATCCAATAATTACATAACTATAAAATCAAAACTAAATGTGTTTAAATTGTTTGGTACACATCCGATCCTCAGTACTTTGTACTTGTAATATTAGTTTTGTGTAACCTAAGCCACTAAATACCTACTGAAGTATTACTGGTCTTAGTTTGTGAGTCGTACCGTTCACTGGGTACACGATATTGCGGTTTACGCCGCCCGCAAAGCCCAAGATAAATGGAAATTTGCAAAACAAACCAAATTACTTCCTGTAATCATGGGATAAACCTTGTTATCTGTCAATGGAAAATGATTATTAGATCAGGCGCAATTTAATGTTTGAGCCGAACCGCGGCGGGAGAGCGGGGTTACGCCACTTCTTATTGATTGGAATCTCTCGGGTTACGACGTCATTGTTATACAAATATCTGCATGTATGAAGAGAAAACTCTCAACAACAATATCTCACTTCATAAAGACACAGCCACTTACATAATACAGGAAACGCAGAGTAGAAAACAGAATACTCGCACAACACGCGCTCAAACCTCAAACGAGCTTATCGAAACTCTTAAAAAAGTAAGTAGTCCGCACGCGGCAACAAACCGCACACTCGCGCAGCTAAAAAGTTGAAAAGGAACAAGTTACTATGCCCGTGATGAGCGCAGCCTTTTACATCTGGGCTAAAACTCCGCTTAACTTGGGACCGGCGACACATCTCGTATTACCAACCTAACAAAAAGAGCGGAGCACTAAGCGGTTAAGTTTCCCCACGGGCTCAGCTTCGCCGCGACTCAGTTTTTTACCTCATTAATTTTCATTCCTCCTGTTCCTCACATAATTTTCTCTCGAGCGCTTTTCATACGGCCGCGATAAGACGCTTCCATGAAGTGCAGCGGGCTTATGAAATCTGCGGAGTCGGTGGAGTGGCGGTCGCCGATAACGCTCGCCTGTTTATTTACATTAGATTGAGTATCGAACTTTGTTATGTGAGATTTCTGTAATGTTGGTAGGTACATAACGCTGGGATTTCTTCCCGTGACGTGAGTGTGCTTTCTGCGCCAGCGTAACGTGGTGTTTGCGTTCCCGGCGGGTACATAGAGCCGACGAGCGCGTCCGCGGGCCGTAGGAGGTGGAGCAAGCGGCAGGAGCTGGGGGCAGCACTTTGCGGAGGCGCGCCCCGTTTGTTATTGTATGCAAAACGCCGAAATGCGGTCTCCGCGTACCGCAACCGAGCAATGTTGCTAAACGACTATTTTCTGGATTGGAGTTTTTATGTTAACTCTGCTAAATTATTCAAGTATTTCAGACGGTAAATGCACGTGCCCACCACGAAAAGCACAAATGTTTACAGCTATACGATTCTCTTTAGAGTTAACCGACTTATTTAGAGAAGCCGAGGGGACTTTGTCTGTTGTATAGAGAGCAGGTACTTGCGTAACACGTGTATGGCACGGGAGCTACGAGGCGGTGCCTGAATAACTTAATGCCACTGCATTTGCATAACCAAAGCTTTGATAATTATTTTAACTTGAACGCTAATGGTTGGGTTTCTGTTTGTGTTTTAAAGGAAATTTACTTATGCTCAAGTACTTACTTACTCAAACACATATGTATTAGTTTATCTCTTTCCTTAATACAATGAAAAATGTTTAGGACGAAAAACAAAAAGAAATCATGGTAATTACCAGTAAAAAATCGTCAGACCAGCAAATAAATTCATTGCCTTACGACAGCGACAAAGTCATTAAAGGTGAACCGAATAATGTCGCGGTCAAAGCCGGCGGACTTGGATTTTACTACTTTTTTACTGCCTAAAATAAATCCAACCTTATTAAGTAATTCGTTTACTTATCTCCGTTCCCCTATAAAAGAAAGAACTAATTAATTCCGATATCGGCGCCCAAATTCACCCAATTCGCCATTACAGTGGCTGATGGTTAAGTGTATGCGAAAAAGGCACCCCGCTGCATAGGTAATCGCGGAGGCGTCTCGGCGGAGTGGGGCAGGCAGAGGTAGAGGGCACGGCTGGAGGGCTAAGCAAACAGGGGCCTAATGACTGCCCAAACAGAATCTGCATAACTCTGCACTCTGTTCCCACTCTCTTCGGAGACCAAAGAAAGAATTCACATAAATTTCAGCGGGCGATCATTATTTTACTGATTTACAAATTATTACCATTTGCCTAGATTAGTAGTCAACAGCTCTATGGACCAAACATTTACGATTTTAAACAGATAGGAGGCGAACTTGCTTTCTAAGTGATGATAACGGACCTTTGCACTGAGCCCATTACCCGGGGTTTTATTTCCAAGAGGAGCGCACCGAATGAAAATGCAAATCAGATCTACTTACTGTACGGACGCTGTGCACTTGAAAAATATTAAGAAATCAACCGAGTGAAGGAAAAAAATAGTATGCAAAGCAAAAATGCCTTAGAAAAAATAAAACGAAGGAGCACAAAGCTTTGTGTAAACGATATTATAATAGCTTTTAAAGAGTTTTACTTCGATATAATGAAATGCATTTTAAAATAACTACGGAATATTCTCATGCAATATTGGCTTAATTAAATTTCTAGAATCGCGAAGCACGAGTATTTCAAATGAGAAGGTTTACGGTTTACTAAATTGATATTTTAAATAATAGGTAATATAATCGGCCTCACCACTAAAAAAATAATGGGTTACATACAGGTACATATATTTACATTATTAGCCCCACGATTTCAATCGCGCTGTTTCAGTATTAATTTATATTAAAAAATACTATCACCGAGTTTTAAAGACTCCATCTTTGTTTATTTCTGTGAATTATTTTTGTTTTGTAAATTCGCTACTCACCGTGAGATGGCGCTAAATGTACTCGCGTGAAACGCGCTGTATGTAAATTATGTTTTTATTTAGCTAGATTTTAAAGTTATAAGTTAATAGTTATTTATAAGTTAGTTTATAAGTTTTAAAAAATCTTTTCTTATCTCAACCAAACAACATAAAAAAAATTAAATTTGGGCTGGGCGTTGATGAGTCAGTGATGAATGAATCAGTCAGAACTTTAAGTTGTACATATAATTATTAGACGTCTCGAGCGTACGTATCGATATATCGCTTTTAATAATTTTTCTTTGTACGTGTAGTGATCATCATCAGTCCATAGATCCGTCCACAGCTGGACATAGGCTTTTCCAATTGCACGTCACTGTGATTTGTTTGAGGCTTCTTGCATCCAGCTTGTGCGTGTAGGTTTCGTCAATATTAAATCATCATCCGTAATTTGTGAGAGCTCCAGGTAAATTTCGAAAAGGGATTAGTTGTATATAATGTACTGAGGATAACATTATAAAGAGCATAAAATATATTCTAGAATACTCTAAACCTCTATTCTTACGCCGTATACGTAGCATAATTATTTTTACGTTCCCAGCCCTGCACGTGTACCTATCTACAACAACATGCTCGTCAATAAATTGTTTTCGAAAGCGGCAAAGAGGAGCTGATTTTATATCTATCAGCGTCTCCGAAACACATCAGCCGCTCAGTATTCTACCGGCAAATAGCATGAGTTTACGTGACCGCGCGACTAATGTGTACCCGCTGAGAGATCGCGGCGCGACGTCGCCGACCAACCTGTCGGTGAATACTTCCACTAAGAAATTCTGAGAGCAATATTTCGGGCGGCTGTCGTGCTCTACCTTCGTCTCTTTCTCTCCTACTTGTGGTCTGAAGAAGACAAAACGAGATCGACGTCTGTTGGTACACATACTTCCACTATTTGCTGTGGAATCACTACGCGCCGCCTGCATACTGTGAGGAAGTCGAATTGTCACCTCAAGTCGCTTTTCTTATGCAGTTACTTCAGGTCGATAGAGTTATTTTCCAGTCACAGTTTGTCACAGGACTGGAATCTCTGGTGATGCAGGTAAGCTTTTAGTAATAATAAGAGAATGCAGGTTCCTCAACTTGTGACTGATCTAGTACTAATCTTGTACACCTATCTATTATAATGCACTATCTTACAAATAATGTAGCGAAGGATTTAACCTCTAAATTTCTTCGTAAAAGGTACGATAATTTCGTGACGCCCATGTGAAATAATTGTAGAAATACTAAATTGTAGCTTAACAGAGTCGTGTTGTAAAAGGCTTATTTTAATTAATAAGAAGATTAAAAGGCTAACCAATTATTTGATATGATATCCGGGCCGTAATACATATTTTGGGAGATGATCTGATCCACTTATGAGTAATACGATCTGTTAGGCTAGTAGTCATCAAGGTAAGGCGACATTATGTCTTCAAAGCGTATGTCCAACCTATCAGACAAATGAACGTGAGAAGGTAGGCCACCCTTCATCATCATCATCATCATCAGCCCATATTTGTCCACTGCTGGACATAGGCCTCTCCAATTGCACGCCACTGTGATCTGTTTTTCGGCTTCTCGCATCCAGCTTCTGCCAGCCATCTTGCGTATATCATCAGTCCACCTTGCCTGAGGGCGTTCTACACTCCGTTTGCCGAGACGCGGTCTCCACTCGAGAACTCGTTTTCTCCAACGGTCATCGGTTCTACGGCAAATGTGGCCATCCTTCATAAAGTCGTCAAATTATTCGATCATCAACCATAGGTATACTTTCCTACTGCGAACCGCCAGGAAGAGGAATGACTTGCCAAAGTCACGGGTAAGTAGATTCCTAATGAACAAGGATGCTCCATCGTAGACCACATTGCTTAACATCAGGCAGGATGGTAGTCAAAGGCTTTTTCACTGTGTTTAAAAAAAGGTTTAGGTAGTGCGTACACAATGCAATGCAATCGGTAGTAGTTAAGCTAGTTTTCCACAAGCAAGAGTCTGGAAGCGTGCAAGTGCTAGTGCCGCCTGCGCCGCCGCCGCCGCCACCGCAGCAGATTTAATCTCCAGTAATGATATGCCGCCCGCACGAATACAAAATGAAAGTGGCCCCGCGCCCTAATTAGCCTCTGTTATTTTATGATAATAAAGTTTCAACTCGCCCGATTACCCCCGCCTTACAGCCGGGGAATTGTTTCCAGATAATTTAGAGTTTAATAGCCATTGACTCGGGAACTTCACCAATTCGAAACTTTTGTCTACCACCTACCTACCTATGTTGTTTTTTATTTTTATTATTTTTAAAGTTGAGCAAATTGTGCTGTGGTAAACAGCGGAAGATATTATGGCCATTGTTTTAAGTATTTTTTCTTCTCGAGGAAGTTGTAAGGGTTGTTGGTGCGAGTTTGACTACTGATAGAGATTTTATTCACTGATATATAATATACACAAATAAACATACGTTGTATGGGATCCTTAATGGCCATCCACAATCTCTTATCACGTAGTGATCATCGTATCACCTTATGCTTGACTTTTTCTTTCAAGTACTAAAAGTGTGAATAGTTAAATAAGCGTACGACCAAACGAATATAACAACACACTGCGTGCCAAAAACCTTAAAGGTACCTTAGAATTTGTAAATCTGGAGAGGAGGTCGCGTAAAATTTTACCGTAAGAAAAAAATATGTTACGAGCACATTGTGGTGAGCATATACTTGTTGACGGCGGTGGCGTCACAAAAAGGATTACTATAATAGCGTAGCGCTGGTTTCATTGCTCTATTTCATGAACTAATACGGAAAACTCCTTTTAATCTCGATTTTTTTTGTCAATCTGTGTAGCTAACTTTATAATTGGAGACATTAATTTGGTATGATAGACAGACTTATGTTTGTTTACTTTTTTAAACGCACAAGCATTTACCACTATCCTGCCTGATGTTAAGCAGCGATGTGGTGTACGATGGAGCACACTCGTTTATTAGGTCCCATTAAATTTGCGGGTTTCTCTAATTCTAAAGTTCTAATTATAACTAAGAAAGTCCTTATCTTTTAACTAAATCTTAATTTAGATTTCCTGTCGTGTTAGAAATGTTTTTGTTAAAAAATAAATATTCGAAATAGAGAAGCAAAATAACACTTTTAGTAATAAGTGAACAAACATAATAACAAAACTTTGCACCTAAATACATTCTAATGTTCTTAACAAAACTTGGGAAATTTGATTCTCAAGTTTGTGAGTAAATTTTTAGTAGGAAATTATTCAATAAACTGAAACAGTCTCATCAAAATATTCGACCATAGCGGCGGCTTCCTGTTCCTTCTCGAGATTATCTTTTATCATGTAAAGTTGACCCTTAACCTATTTAAGTTCTGATTGTCGAACCCACGTATCTTCGGTTCTACGTAATCTAGTATAGATCTTGATTTCGTATACCGTTTAGTCTTTCAAAACATGATGTGTTTTTTATATAGTAAGTATTTTCGTCTCGTTGTGTGTATTTCTACGTCAGGATATCTACTAGGAACATTAGTAAATGAAAAAAGAACAAACATTACGTAATAAAGGCTCAAAATTTCATTTCATTTCATTCATTAATATGAGTAGGATTTACAATATAGTTTCACACCTCAATGAAACATGTACTATATTTACATGCACGGTAATATCTGCATTTACACGTAGCACACAGCAGTCGGTGTGGAGTGTGGCCATGCCTTAAACCGATATTACAAGGACACGTCTGAGCGCGGATCGGCGGGGCACATGGAAATGCTAATATTTTCAATAAGGTCCCCCGCCCGCCCCAGGTGATGACGTGCTAACGCCGCCGTAAAGCCCGATGCCCAGTTATCTTTGATGACGTCATAATCCCCAGATGCCGTCACGCCAGACGACCTCGGCCGACCTCAGAGCGACCTACGCGAAAGGCGTGAGACAACTGCCATGTTTATTTAGCTGTCACTATCAAGCAACAGACAGAGAAGTCCATTTGAAAAAAAAAACGATGTCGATGGCCGCGATGCTATCGTAGCTGGAATGATAACACCTGGTCTAGGATATATAAATAACGATTTCAGACGTGTTTCTTTGAATATATTGCGTGAAATGCGACCTAGGGGATATTTGGAATGAAAAGGGAGTTTGTACATTTAAGCCCCCTAAGAAAGAAATGAACTAAGAAGGCATCATGTCTCCAGCTCCACCACCACCCTAAGGATTATGAACGTGTTTATGTGAAAGAAAAAAAAAACCCACTTACTCGAATCCTATGGCAACAGAATTAGGCAAGCGTAGCACCCGGCCCGCGTCGCGAAATCGGATCTCGGCCGCAGCCTACTTCATCAGTGAGAATAAATACGAAAACAACAATTTCGAAACACTCACGCCTAAATAAATATGGTGTTTTATCATCATGTCTTCTTCATTTTTGAAGTATACTGCGCGGTGTCTGGGCCCAGGGTTTATTAACGGTCGGGTGTTGGCGGTTGTGTTTGTTTTGGTACCGGGAATCTCTTAATTTCGCGCCCGGTTGTGTCATAAATGGTTAGTGTTGGAGTAAATAGTGCTCTAGTACGCCCTTAAGTACGCTTATAAAGAGCGTTGCGAAAATGTCTGTATGTCATTTAAGGCGCGGTAATGGCCGCCGCAGGACTCCGCTCGCTCTGCCGTCTCTTATATTACAACAGTAATGTTACACGCAACCGCATCCCGGCACCTACTAGCGAGTGTTATTTTCATACTGCGCTACTGTGTGCCCGTTTAGTGCAGCTAATTGAAAATATAACAGGCCAAGTAAGTCATTAGCGAAGGAAATCGAAATGAAAATGCTGAGCGAAAGTTACTATAACGGCATATAAATATCTAATTTTGGATGTTTATTTATACTATGGGATAGATTTAACTTTGAATAGATATTTACAATAGATTTACGTTAATACATTCTGTGGGTCTCCATCTACGCAACCAACTGCCGCGGTGAAAATTCAAGGGCAAAAGTTAGTTAAAGAGATAGGACGGGAATAAGGCGACAACAAAAACGTCATTAGTGCGAGCGGGCGTGAATCCGGGGGCGGCCTGTGCCCTACGCACGAGATGAAAAGGAATTATCGGCCCCACAGGCGGCGGCGCTCGCAAAATTCCATTTCCCCATCCCTGATTTTGGCTGCAAGGGATTTCACCTTTACCAACACAGAACACTGCCTTCCGAACGCCCTTTTATCGAGTTTAGGTCAGTTATGGCCCCTGTACGGCGGTAGATACCTATATTTAAGTACAAATCAGAGCCTTTCCACTCGACTCACTCTCATGGATGCAAAGTCCTTTCCAGAATAGACATAAATGAGAAGAAATAAGATTTTTATCTCGTTCCCCGGTGGATATTAAAGGAGACGAGCACTACGCCGTCGATCGACATGAATTTACATAAAAAATATCGAAGCGAAGCTGTTTTAAAGCTCGGGTTCTGCTACTATTATCATAACAAAATGTTCGCCACCTTGCGACGTCCTCGCTCCGTCGCAATGGCTGATAAATTGAGTTTTATTAGGATAGGTACAGGAGATTCGGAGGAGGGTCGGGTAGGTAATAATTGGAAGGCACGGCTGCGCCTACTCGCTGCTTGGCTGGTAGTTGCCCCGCGCCGCCGCCTCACCCCTCGTTCCACTAATTAAAAAGTTAAACGGCTGCCTCGGACAGCCAATTTTCGGACTTTTTGCTCGCTTCTGCAAACCGCATCGCCTCTCACTAAATAACTATGTATGTTTTAAGTCCAAGTCGATTCTTTTTGTTTGGTTTAGTCGTATCCCCGACGTCGTATCATCAAACACGCTAATTAAAGGCTGGTTTTGTGGAATATATTTTTTTGTTTGAAAGTAACCTTTCACCGGTGTTTCTAAAGGAGAAACACTATAACCGTCGTATTTAATGACGCAGCAAAAATAAAGATAGTAAGTAATATAATTGTACTCACCGGCATAGTTTGACTCCCGTGTAAGCTAGTGATGGCAGATTGTGCCTCTTGATGTGAACTGAACTTTACAAACGCACACCCTGAAACAAAAGAAACAACAAATAAATATTCGGCAGATTTTTCCTTAAGCTCGTTCTTTTTTCACAATATTTACAGTAGGAATCGAGATCTATTTCATTCCACGTTCGGTATTTTGTACCGAACAATGTTGAGGGTAAATATCTTGATAGCGAAACAGGCTGTCTAGTCAACACATATCGGTCTCCCGAGGCTCGCCGCCCACTCGGTCACGGATTAAGAATAAAGAGAAGTGATCTATCAGATGTGTTTTTAGTTTTGTGAGTAGTTACAAAAGGTATCAATCTTTGTTGGTGCAGGTGTGCCGGGGGTGTGTGTGTGTCAGGAATGAATAATCCGTGATGAGGCGCGAGGCTCGCGTCATGTCCATGTAATGACGAGTGATGGATCCTCGCCCGAGCGGCTCTGATGAGGATAAGATTACTCTGGCTTCGGGCTGCCTCCCTCCGCCCCGCCGTGCTCGCGACCCCGCGCCTCACACCCCCTCGCCCTAAACCCACAACAGCCAAATCAGCTACACAAACAAACTCGAAACGCTCATTGATTTTATACGATAATGTTACGGAAACTCGTCGAATGAGAAATTAACTATGTTAGCGTATTTTAAAACGTGAAAATAAACTCGAGGCCAGGCACACACGAAATCCTGTAAAATGTGACCTATTAATATCGACAGTATTTTAATAATATTTCATCACCGATACGTACTAAATTGTGTACGAGTTTATGCGAGTGTTCATAATTAATCGTTCATAATTACCAGCGAAATTTAATATATAAAATGTGCAGTTGGAAATATCGGCAAATGTTCGAATAAACATTTCGAAACAATTTTTTTCCCGGTCATCCGTTCCGTTTAAAAATATAATTTTACGCAATTTACTTGCGAAATTCTCACCCCAGTACGTTGTACAGTGTTGCTTTGTTTTAGGGAGAGTGGAAAGTTTGTAAGGCTTCGAGAAAATGAGACGAAACGGGAAAACAAACAAAGCAGGTAAAAGTAAGAACAACAATTTGGACTTTTATTAATTTCGTGCCGAGAGGAGCGTACCTATCGAGCGTCCTGAATATCTTTAGAATTCATGTTCCGAATTTAAAAGGCGACAAGCGAATGGACAAATTGACGGCGGGTGCGGCGCCGGTGCCTCATTACAATGGGAGTTCAGTTCGGGTGGCGCGACAGCATACAGCCATTATGGCGACGTCACTTTGCGCCGTGAAAGAAGTCAAAAGTGAAGTTGTTCGGCAAACAAGTGTATTTACGGGTGTAGGTTCGACGTGTGCTGCCAAGTTTGGTGCAATTTGTTAACTATATCGCGCGTGCGGGCTCGCCTCCGCTCGCCCCGCCGCCGCCGCCGCCCCAGCAGGTAAGTTGGCGGCGCTCCAAGCAAACTGTTTTCCTGTTGTTGGAACAAACTCACAGATCAGTTTTTATCGCGCGAAAGGCCTTTATAACCGACCGATATCGGGAGTGCCGCTCTTAAATGTTCTGCCGTCGCGACCGAACAAAGATATTACAGTTAGTTTTATGTATGAAGGACATTATTTGTTAAAACTTTTCGGGTCTAGGAATCTTTTACGCTTGAGAGCACATTTTACACACGGAGCCGATTTGGGGGAGAAAGTGAATAATAGGTACGCAGTGGTTGAGTAATTTCGCTAGTTCTTTTCTAAACGTTTCTGAGAATGTTGTCTCCATGCTGAAGGTCTACGGTACGTAGGTACGTAGATTGGTGACATCTCCCGCTACGAGAATATATTGGTAACAGGATAATTTGTCAAAGGTCTGTACGAAATGCGCCAGAACATGCTTTTGTGTTTGTTGAATAGAAAAGCCTTTCATGTCTATCAAAGACGTTACGTAAATACGCGGGAGAGGACCCTACTTCATCATCGTACGGAAACTCGTTTGTTAGCCAAAAGGACACTTCAGAAAGAACTTCTGTGTGTCTTTTGCCTCTCGCGTAAAGGTTATAAAACAAAAGGCTTTTTATGACGCTTTAAAATAATATTCCGGTAGCGCTGAAACTTGCCGAGTGTCTAGATAAGGAATTTCATCCGGCTATTGTAAGATGCTTAGGAATGGACCTCCACATTCCGAATTGCTTTAAAAAAAATGAAATATCCATAATATAGCAAAATTGTCTGCGTCATGATTTGAGAAGAAACCTCTCAGTACTTTAAACGACCCTCGTGAAATATTGAAAAGTGTCAGTAGGACGGAATTTTTCGCCTCTCATGCGTCGACAAAGATTTATTTTGGAATGACAAAACCAAAAGGTAAGATTATAAGTAGTTATTAACACGTGGGGATCAAAACTTTTATACAAAAGGGACGATAAGCTGAAAAGGACTGAAAACTCAAACTATATAACTTGTATTTAATAAAGGGATGTTTGTTATTTTGTGCTTGTCGGAAGCGTCATGAAACAGAGCCTAGTGAAAATATATGACGGTCGCTGAAAACTCATCGTCGAAAGGGGAGCTCCTTACAATCTTTCATTTTAAAGTTGAACGGGGAAGTTCGCATCGGGCGGGCTAACTTCGTAATGCCTTGAAATGAATTCGCGAACAGTGTAAACAAGAGCCTTCGGGACGATCGGCTCACGTTTTTATTAGGCCGGCCCCTTTCATCGGAGATCACGTTCAACGACGTGTCATTGGCACAAACGAAACTCGACCTCAATACCAAACAGATAAAACGCATTTTTCCACGAGACACCGTCCCTATATTTGAATACCGAAAGATTTATTTTTCTAACCTACAAAGAGTTCCGAATCCACCAGTTTTATTTGCATTAATTGCCAACCGTGGCGTACTTAGCATAAAATTTTAGATTTAACTTGAAAGCTTTTAGCATCAAAGTTTTCTTAAACTTAACCATATCAAAATGTTTACGCGGCGCGCGTCCGCGGCCTTATCCTGGTGCACGCGGTCTCTCTTATAGAGCTGCCTCCTCGGCCAACATCACGTACAAGCACTCGGCGCCGGGAGCTCGGTCTGTGTAACTGGTGCGCCCGCGAGCCCGCAGTCAAAGCCCAGCCCTTCTCCTAATCCATTCTGAACAAAACTTGCTCAGTGTTTCAAGCCACTCTATTAGAGCTCAGTCTGTCACGGTATGTTAAGCTACCATAGGCCGTCTCCATACTAATGCAATGTAAAAGTTATCCAACATTACTTGCTAAGCCGAACGTTAAAACTATTCAAACACATAACCCTTGAAAAGCGATTTTCGTGATCCCGGCACCACTGTGAGATAATACACCTGAACTATGTTGTATCACTTAAAATAATAAGGATTCGGGAGAGGAGATTACGGAATAACCCTCTAGAGTATTATTAATGTTATATCCGTGAATATTAGCTTTCCTATTAACCGTCTTTTAGTACCTCAAAACGGCTCTCTTGTTACACGGCCGGCTCGGCGGCACCGAGGAGGTTAATTTTTTTCCTCGTCGCTAGTACACCTGCTCTGTAAGACGATAGCTTAATTAAAACATTTCCCCCGGGATTTATATCCGTGCCCGTCATGTTAGTTTCTCCAGATTTTCTGTCCTGAAGCCGCCTTCGCAGTCGATACCAAAAAGGATTATTCTCCGGAGCTAATACGATTTTCTACGTTATCCGTGAAAAAGTATGTCTGAAGTGATTCGTCGAAGTTAACCGGCAGAAGCGACGTCTTTTGTTTTAAAATCCAGTTAGGTAGGTGGGGTAGGTTTGGCAGTCGGACGGAGCGGCACGGTGTGGGCCGGAGCGGTGCGATGGCTCAATTTGAAACTGAGGAACAATGGGTCGCGTGGAGGTCGTTCCGAACAGTTGTTCGACTGAGTTTTGTGTGTAACGACTTTACGCACGATTGCGATGAGGCCATGAAGCCGTGAATCCTCGGATAAGATCGGCCCGCCCGCCGTTATCCCGGACTTTACAACTGCTCTGCAACACTGTTATTCGGATCTCCCTTTGCTTGCGCTTCACTTAGGGCGAAGGACCCGTGCACGGCGAGGTAAACACATTTTTAAAGTCCGACACACCTTACTTTCGACGCAAATCATACAGCTGTTGAGAAAACTTTGTCTCGTAATTTTGTAATAACGTTACAGTTGAATCTCTGTTTGATTTCCACTAATGTTGGTAGTCCTTAATGTCTTTACGTAATGTTTTCTTTTGTATAATTTATTATTGGATGTCTAAAAATAAAGATAGACCAATTCTTGTGTATATTTTTAATCCAATGTTACGATTTTGTGAAAAAAAACCGTGATGTAGTTTCATTTGTCAGTGCCGTGATACAGTGCTCAAGTTACGCTGGTAGTGGGCGCACTAACCCACTAGACAGGTTAATAGAGCGGCCGAATAAAATATTCCTTGATAAAGTGTGAAAGCGCTCCCCACGTCCGACCGCGTCAACTTATATTAAGACGGATAGGCGCGGGGAATACATTACTACTATAATCCATTACAATTTGAACCTCATTTTCTCAGCGAAAATACTAAAAAAAGGATCAACATATATACTCAGTTGACAACTGGATGGTGGCGTATCGCAACAAGTCCCCCACCCGCTACGAGATTCCTACTTCGTCAAATCGTATCGGTGCCTATTCGACCGGAAACCGATACGTCATTCATCTCTTTTCATCGCGTAATTACAAGTGGAATTGGGGCACTTATATCTAAGGTTGAATAAAGGAAACCCAACGAGTACGTCTTCCCCGGCCGTACAATCCACCACAATCAAGTTGGCACAATGTACCATGACCGTTGGCAGCGAACAGTAGAGAAACCTCTGAGGTAAGTGGGTCACAGTGTAGGGTAGGTAGTGTAATAAAGGGTCCGGTCTCATCGTATTAAGAAGGACTGTCGGCGTAGATAACAGCGGCAGTAACTTGCCCAGTTAATTGCTGCACGATAGATACAGTTCAAGATTCATTAAGGTGGACACGACCCATCTAAGCTGAGCTTCTGTCCCAATCAGTCTTCGTACATGAAACATTTTGTAACACAACTGCATATAGCCGGCAACGCAGTCACGCGAACAATTTATTTTTCAAAATGACTGCGCAGTGAATTTAAATAAAGTGACGATTAAAGTGCGTAATTCTGTTTTAGGTGAGATAATCTGAACTGGCTTGATTGAGTCGCACGGTTAATGTTGATTCCAGTCCTAGATTGATTCATTGTGTGACAGAATCGCTGACGTGTACGGAAAGCTAGCACGAAATGTGAGTTTAGATAATTATCAACGAAAGACCTACTTGTTTTGTGGTATTAATGAGGTAACGAATTGCAATAGTTTGGTAACTTTTCTTATTTATTTAACTTTCTCTACGTTGAGTTCTGCGACATCTCATTTATACTTTATTTTCTTTATATAAATATTTATTAATGTTTTCGCAAAGGATTTCAGTTACAAGCACATATTAATATCAAACTAAACAACTTGTACGTACCCAACAGATGTATTTTGCATGAATAATCTTACGGCACGTCTATTCCAACGATTTCGCTTATTAACATAAATCATTGGATTTGGCGCGAACGCTGTGAATAACAGAGTTCATTATCAAAATTAATGCCAATTATGTAGTGCGGCGCAGTCTAAACAATTTAGCTACCGCACGTTTGAATAACCAATGGAGTGTTTTAAAGGGACACGTGAAAGAATCCACAACTTTCACCGACTGGTCTTTTTTGTGCGGTGAAGTTCTGTAGAGAGCGGTGGCAGGGTTACAACCGGCTGTGTAGTGCGGTCGCGACCGCGCAGTACTACAAACACAATGTGCTACTCCGCCGCTCTAAACGAGCGTACAAAAGCCTGATTTCGCATTGAATTTTTTCCCTTCTTCTGTCCTATTTCGCAGATGTTATCGGGGAAACATCTGAAGTGACGCAATAAAGGCAAAGAAACCCCTCTGTTTAAATAAGCTTACATCAAAGATGGCACAAATATTGCTGCCGTTTGTGAAAGCTTATGTACGATGAAATACGTTCTCTTTCACATAACCACCTTACTAAAGTACATTTTGTGTACGTGATCGGCCCATGCGAGGGATCAATCAGTTACCTACCTCTTTCTGCGGACAGCAATTACGTTCTCAGGCCGAGGAAATGTATCTATGTATGCGATTTCTCGGATTCATAATATACGAGTAATAAAAATTGAAATAAAAATCGTCTTTATAACGAACCTATATCGTACATGGATCGAGAGCTAAAGCCTTCTCGACATTTCCTGACGCTGCAACGATTCGATAGATTAATTTATTAAATCACAGGTAGGTTTCGATGATCGTTCGCGTTGATCTTGTTAAGTTATATCCGAAATTCACGGGTGGGCGCACCGTCGTCGCCGGCAGGTGAGACATGGAGCAACTAAAGCGATGGAAGTTCGACATAATCTGATAGGCGGGCGGGCTCCAATCTTGGCTGCAATCGAATCCGCTTGATTGAGCCAGGTGGAGGCAAGGAAACCCGCTCATACGTGAGATACTCCACGTAATGACATTGTTCGGTGCTCAGTCGGTAGATAATCGCAAAATGCATAGCAATAAAGGGATTATACCGATGACGGGCCGGAGAATATGTGCGGCGCCGATCCGGGGGTATTTGTGCCGATATCGTGGCGTCTACTTAACGACGTAGTTTGGTGGATTGTATTTTGGTATATGATTTGGATATACATAACTTGATTGGGATACAAGTTTACAACGAAATGTGACTTAACATTTTGGCAATTACCATGACAACTAATTACACTACACACATAATATGCACAAAAAAAGTACATAAGGAATTCACTTGCTTGCACGGAATAAACTTATTGTCAGTATGAGATAACTCCCGTTGTCTACTTCAACATGAACGGGAAACTACAAGCTAAAAAAACTAGTCATCGCAGTCAATCGCTTCGTGTAATGAACAAAAGTTATAGCTCTCAGTAATAGAGTTCTACTTTTTGACGGAACAAAAAGTTAACAGCTACTAGTTGAAGAAAGTTAATTTGCCGGTTCTACGCTACAACGGACACTTCTTACTTAACAAAACATGATATTTACCTACTTTCCGATAATATAACTTGTATCTAAGTAAAGATCACGTTATACTAGCTATTTAAGTACAGCAAGAGTATTTCAACAGTTTTGCGAGTCTTGTTTTTTTCCCTCTGAACAGTAAATAAACTGAGCTCTATGTTGCAGACTTTACGAAAAGAACGCTTTGGTTACAATAATCTCATTACGGCTCTGCCATGAGGGGGCGTGTACGTCGGGTTTGGGACGTTGTGGCTGTCATTAGAAATGTTTCGTTATTTTCCTAAAAAAAATAAGATGTTAACTTTTTTTTGGGTTGCTCTCCACGAAGGAATATAATTTAATTGCAGGTGTGTTCCGTATTGCCTTATAACCGATTTTATGATTCCCTATACGATTTATGGTCAACTGTGAGCTAAAGTAGCAGAATTATTTAAGTACCAAATATGGAAATGAATTAAAGATAGGTTAGGTTTTGACAAGAGCAAGCATTTGCTCATATACTACCTATTTAGATTAATTTGAACTGTGGACTTGAACACTTGTTTACTAAAGGTCACCTTGTTTGTATTTTTCTGTCATACTGGTAATATTACTCACGGGTTTTTCTTTACCAAGAAAATAAGCAATAAAATCAGGTGCACTTCGCTGGGACAGCTAAGAACAGTGTACCAAGCAAAACTCGTATCAAATCAATTCACATGACTGATTTGTCATATCGTTTCAAGAAACCGGAGGTTAAAGTGTGGCAATATATTGAAATATTTTATATAATTGGCCCAATATTTTGATTCAGTATGCTATAACAAGACCCAAGGCACGTAATAATATATTTAATAAGAAACGAGAGAACTCACCCCTGCTAATCTCTCACGGAGTCCGAGAGAGATCTAAACAACGTGTAAGATGATAACACTCGAGTAGCTAAGACTAAAGTCTTACAGACTGACCTTCTTATGAATAAAGTTACGAGGGGTAAATTAAGCTGCTATTATACATATAAGATTTCGTGATTACTTATGTCTACCAAATACGGAAGCTCACATCAAATAGTTTTCTAGTAACTATCGTACTTAATATAAAATGTCTTTTGCTACGTAAGAGTCATCATTTGTACATTGATAATGCTACGCAACAATGTATAAGTTTGTCGACTACGCTTGCTACGAACGTCCGCTACGCGGTACGAATGAGCTACAGCGTAGCCATATGCCAATAAGTTTAAAATTAATTGAAATGGAGTTTCTCTTAACAGCATAAATCATAACTGTCTAGCAATGAAAGCCGGTGCAGCTTCATGGGATCGCACTTAATTAAGATTGATTTAACGGGAATAAGACAACTCGAGAACGCGACCGTGTACTTTCGCTGTTGACTGTACAGTACAGTGTAGAAGCCGTCGTAGGGCACAGGCTCCAATTAATTAGTATAAGTGCCGGTGAGTCTCCTGGGATTCTTCATTAATTACTGCGCTCTGTGGCGATCGATCTCTCCTACGACTCTACACTTATTACTTTTGTTGAAGATTTCGTTCTCGACCTTTTATTTCTTGTTTCTTTTTTCACCACTGATTTATAGGCAACTTGTGCGCAAGGTGGGGTTTTGCGGCCATAATCCAATTGATCTCGCTCTTCGAGTGGAACGCAAACAAAACAAAAAAATAAGCGCGGAAATGGAACGCGCTTTTAAAAATGGATTGTAGGTTCTTCATCCAAGATATATACTGGCACTTACATGGAAAAAGGTTAGTAGATCGTAATTCTCCATTAGGATATTAAGTGAAGGCTGTAGATCGAGATAGGCAATGTAAATATAACAGCATTGAAAGGGAAACAATAATAGAAGAATAATTTACCTGAACATTTACGTATTAGAATCGGTTTAGTTGTCTTTGACTTATATTGAAGTGTATTTTTTTATTAAACTTACCTTTAACGTGTATTACACTTTAAGTAATTGAGAAAGAGGGACATCGACAGGTATTATACTTTTAAGAAGACTTTTTAAACTATTTGAAGAGATAGTGGAAGTTTTGTCTATCACTAATATCTAAGTAATCATAGAATTATTAAATAACGACAGTTTTTAAGCTTATTTTGTTATAAAGGAAGGAAAGGAAAATCAATTCTCGAGTGGAGACCGCGCCTTGGCAAACGGAGTGTAGGACGCCCTCAGGCAAGGTGGACTGATGATATACGCAAGATGGCTGGCAGAAGCTGGATGCGCGAAGCCGAAAACAGATCACAGTGGCGTGCAATTGGAGAGGCCTATGTCCAGCAGTGGACAAGTATGGGCTGATGATGATGATGATTGTTATAAAAATATTTCCGACATATAAAAGAAAGTCGTGTTAGTTACACTATTTATAAATCAAGAGCGGTTGAACTGATTTGGCTGAAAATGAGTGAGGAGGTAGTTTAAGACAAGGAATCTGACGTAAGATACTTTTTATCCCGCGAGACTCGTCGTTATATAGAGGGTGTTATAGTTTTTACGAAACTACGTGAATGAAATCGCGGGGTGTTCATTAGTTATTTATAATGACAATGAAAAGACAATACTTAAAAGAACAAAACATAGCACAGACCGATGGGGCACGCTAGGCTCCGTGATAAAAGTGGATGTCCCTCGTCTCTGCCTTCCCATCTTGGTCACATCCATTACAATGTATGTACGGATGTAATTTCCCTCAACACAAGACATTGTGTCCTCCGCGTAACACTATGACCTAATTCGTTTGCTTTGGCCAGATTTGTTTTTGTATCTTCTCACGGTACGGTCGCCTGCCCCTGACACATCAAATAGAGTTAAGGTTCTGTACTTTATGCGAAAAGACGTACGAAAGTTGTGCGTAGAGAAGAACAACCCTTAACTTTTTATACTAGTAGAATCTTATGACGCTATTCTATATATATATCTTGTGTTTCATTTTTTATTATTTTGTCTCGCACACTGTTTGACATATTTAGATGCTAATACCTTTCTGGACAGTTAAAGGCTATAGCAGTTGTAATGGGTATTGTGTTTTTGTATTGTTCTCGTATTTATAATAATATTATTAGAAGGAAGGTTTTAATTCTTTGTTTGCCTTTAATAGGCTCCGAAAATGACGGACTTATTTGAAAATTTCTGAATTACATATTTTTAAAGATATTTACCTTGACTTCAATTAAATATTATTTTACATATCCAAGGTTTAAAGTAGTTAAAGAGATTCAGAAGTTATCTACGCTTTTGTGCTACATTTTGAAAACGAAGGTAACATTGAATAGGTATAGCATAATATGTGATTTATCTAACTACATACATATATGGTACCTTCAAATGGTATTTATTTAGGTTATTTACGTTGCGGGATGGTATTTACAAGGCGTCTGGGATGGGTGTATTCCCTTTGCGTCGCTAACTCTACATTTCTGTTTACTTAGGCGAGTCCTACGAGTGACCTGCAACCGTTTTATATATCATTTCCGCTATCAACCTCCGGAATTAGGTCACGTAACTACTAATAGTACTAGCATGTAACAAAGTTTGGCACAAAATACACCTCCGAACGTACTCTAGAGTTGTAATGAGTTTGCAACTTATCAGTACATACATAAATACTACTAGCAAACTACTGATATGGCTTAATTACACTAGTTTGTATGGTCTCGCGTTGTACGGACTTCACGTTGAGACAGCGGTTCAGGGGATTAGTGCGTTTGTGTAGACAGACGTGTCCGAGGGAGTACAGAGAGCCTATCAATCATATAATTAGAAGGGAGCCGCCGACAGACATCTTCAATTATCGTGACACATGACACGCGCCGCAACAGCGTCTTTGGGAACGGAATATCTACAACATTACACGGTGAACGGATAATCGACACCGCTGCTCCTCTCGTCTATAACATTTGATATGACACGAAACAAAATAGTAATATATCGATTTCGCAACATGTACGTATATGTATCTATGCACCGGATCACACAGATATCGCCTGCGGCCAAAGCGTATTTGCCGCTGCCGCATCCGGTCCGTTTTGCCGGTATTATCGCCTCTGTGTGCACTTAGCTTAATTGTTCTGTAAAATGAAATGAAATAGGTATTCGGGGTTTTATTATTTTTTTTTAAATTAAATTAGAGGCTAAAAGAAATATCAACTCAATCGAGTTTTACATTGTCCTTCCCTCATAAAACTACTACACAAATGGCATAACATTTTTCAAATTATTAGGATCCCACAGTTCGCTACGTTGACAGGCTTATCCTCTTTCCGCAGAACATAAATAGCATTTGGCGGCCATTTGCCAGTACTAGGTTTTTATCACAATAATACGGAATAAGGGCAACCCTAGCGAGGATGGAGATAGTAGCTTACTCTAACAAGATTTCCATTTTAGCGGCGAGAATGAATAAGCGTTCCCGAATTGCTTGAGCGCAAGGTGTGTCCCTGTTCCACTAAGAAGGAGTTATGGTGTGAAGTAATGGGAACGTCTTTGTGCGCGCCCCTTTATGCCCTCGTAAAGCCAGTGCGTCGTCGTCTTTTACTCGAAACCCACATATCATTGGTAGCAGCACACAATGACTAACTGTTTCCTACGTAAACACTTATTATTTGTTTGCTTGCGGTCGGTGGACGGCCGAGTAGAGGTACCGAGGTGTCGGCGCGGCGACGAAAACAAATCCCGTAGGCGCGGAACGTCCCCAAACTTCACTGTTGCTGCTTGGAAACCAGCCAACAGCGGTCGCCTTACAACCGGGACAACTTGCTGCCAAATCGCTGTTGACTCTTTTATTGCTTATTTAGATATATATGTTTATTTTTTCTTTAACGAATGTCGGATCAATAGAGCGGAATGCGGGCCCGCACATTTTTCCCTCCGGCATTTACAAGGCATAAAAGTGAGACGGAGAACAGGAAAATGCACCACTTACAAAATGAAATGCCTTGTTGGTATTTTTTCTTCTCGAAAGCTCTGCTTCCTTTTGACATTTCAACTCGACGTTATAATTATGTTTTCGCCGTGTGCGACACTAATTCGTTAAGTGGTTGTTGCTTTAACAGCGGCGTAGAAGTGAAAAAGTAATATAGAGAAAGGTTGTTCATGGTTTATTGCTGGGGCATTAGTCAAAAATGTAAAAATGTCAGTGTGCGCGATACCCATCTTCCTCGCGTTATAATTGTAGCGAGTTCCATTGGCCGATGACACGCACACCATAAAAATAGGCGTAATAACAAACCACACTAGTCATTACCGCCGTTCGATAATATCGAAGAACAAAGCGGACACATCAACTTGTCTGTCCCTCGATTGTGATGGACACATGATTAATATTATTGGGCTTTCAACTTTTACCTTCACGTTGTTCTAAAATGAGTATTTGATTGACGATGACGTCAACGATTTGATGGTTAGTTTCTGTGACATATTACCTTCTATCCACGTGTAAGTTTTGAAAACCGTGGTAATGTATCTCATGTCGTACAGGGGCATATAAGGCACATACTTACATTAGCTATTATATTGCTTAAAATAAACGTTACAAAAAACGAAGTAAACTAATTTAAATAGACGGGGTGCGAGTTCGTTGATGAAATTTCTCACCAGTACAACTTCACTTCAATTAGGTTACAAATGCAAATAATCTGTAAATATATTGTGTCTCAAAGGTTTTATCTATTCCACTCGAGATTATGGTAGCAAGAGTACATACGTATGTATGTAATTCAGATTAAATATTAGATTTCGTTTTTATTTTATTTTTCATTCCACAGAGTGTCTCCGTAGTACTATTTATTAAACACGGTAAATATATCCAGCTAAATGATTGCCCATAGTTTTTGTAAACTTATTATACGACCAAAATGCAACATACATTGTGCTACTATACGTTTTTAATACATACAATTAATTGTGGACTATCTTGTGTTCTCTGCGAGCGTGAGGAGTTTATGATGACCTCTAGCGAAGTTGTGCCGGTCGGTTTAACGTCGCTACCGAGTTTGGTTTAACAGTGGTTTAACTAGCGACGTGACAACCCCACTCTGCGCTTCACTACGTAAACAAGGAATCTCTCTGACAACCTTAATTAAAGAGCCTCTAGTGTGTAGACGTACGTGCTTTCCACTTAAATTGTAACAAAATTCCAATACAGTTTACCGAAATTATTCACATGCACATCCGAAAAAGTACGGAGTACGGACGAAAATGTTCACGTACCAATCTAGAATATTGAAGGAAACAAATAATCGCGAAAAGGGTCCGAGAGTAAAACATTCCGCAAGAAATTACATAAAGAAATAAAAAGGCAAATTGTAAATGTGCAGTATCGAAGGAGGTCCCTTACTCAGCTCTCTTCTCGAGTGAAACACCGAGCCGGCAAATTGTAACACTCAGCACTCGGTGGCAAAATAAGATTTATATTATGTTTTGAAACGTCACAACTTTTACAACTCTCCTTTATCAATGAACTTTCTAGATAGGACGCCGACGCGTCGAGTTAGAAGTAAACAAACAAAATGTGGAATCGCGCAACGAATTTTAGTGGTTTCCGTGAAAAACATAAACTTTCTGATAGTGTCAGTCAATGTTAATGGCCGGTAATAAAGTTCTACGTATAGTCTAAAAGACTATTTATTACTCGAATCGAAGGAGGTAGGAAGCGAGATAAGTCGATTCACTAAATAAAAGCCTTCAATTCTTCAATTACCAGCAGTCCGGGAACGGGAATCAAAAGCGTTTTTACTTGAGATCTATTATTGTTAAGTGAAACGTTGGAGAAGGGTTTACTTGCGCGGTGGCAGTGTACCGCCTACACGCCTAATAGACAATGTTGGAAAGGTATTTCTGGACCTTTGTTCAAAAAGAAATATCTATTTCGAAACCTTTGCTGTAGACCTTTTATTAAGCGATTTATAATTCATAAGTTCAAAGTATTTATAAGATTTTGATTTTAAATTTTATTACTTTTATAAGAAAATGTACCGATCTGAGATATAAAGAGGCGTTGTATTTCTTATATCGTAAGTGGCTATTGGGAAATGCACCTATCACAGCACCCTCTTGCCATTTCGACATCTAAAACATATTTTCAGTCCAAAAGCAACTTGAATATCACCTTAACACGCAATGTTCTGTCCACTCCCGAACGAGGAACTATGGACGCGACTCTACATCACATAAACCCTATGTTGGACGCTTCACATAAACGTATATATGACGTGAAAATTTACTGAAATGTGCCCTTAAATACGACGAACGTGTTCAAAACGATCGGCGAACTTCTGTTCGGTCGTCTATTTTCACGTCGTCACGTGGCGAGGCGCGTGCGGGCACACGGCTTACATGCGGAGTTAGCTGGCCGCTTTCCATAGAACGCCGGGGCACTTTGACTGACCAACCGCATTACAACTCGCAGGCTTTTGCCAGTTGCCTGAACTGTTTGATACTCGCTGCAAGGATTTCACTTGACCGTCTGTCTATCAATGTACGCTCGGCCAAGAAAGTCTATCAGTTTTGATGACACTATCTGTGTCAGTAAAACGACATTAAGGTAGAGTTGTTATATTGTGACAAGTAAAGTAACCGCCTGCCTACCCCGCTTTGGGATTTAAAAGGCGTGAAGTGTATTTTTTTTAATTTAAGTAAAGTAAATCTTAATGTAACATGTTAAATTCTCAAGAGTTTAACCTTAGGGTGGTCGAACAGACTATTGGGTGACTGTACGTGTGCTGTTTGTTTAATAGCGATAGTATGATTCGTGGGCTCACCCCCTGTCACGTTGGGTTAAATACGCTTGGTCAACCGTGGGCATTTGCTTATTAAGCAAGTTCCTCTGTCTACCCCGCTTTGGAATTAAAAGGCGTGAAGTATATTTATTATTTTTTATGATTCGTTTCAACAAATTGGGAGTCTAGGTATTTCTTAAGTGGTTGCAGTTGGATCATTTTAGTTTTGTTATTTCAGACCCAAGGTCTCAATCATTCCCTACAAAATTAATTAACTAGATAATGCATTTTTATCGTTATTCCAATGGATTATCTAAATGGTCACTTTAGTACTTTGCATAAAAAAATATTCTGTGATGTTAAAAACTTCTCCGAACAAATCTGACATTTTAATGTTAGGAGTTATAAATAAATAGCGTAAACATTCCCATTAAATATGTAAAACAAAACTTTTTTCTAACTGAAAACGATCAGCCGCCGGGTACGGCAGCGCCTATTTTTTTCCGAAGCCAGCCCGTGGATTTGTTTAGTTTTGTTTTTTTCCGTAGGTATAGTAATTTAGGTCAACACTGCCCTTAAGAGATTTGATCGGGCCGAAATTCCATCAGCGTATCGAAACCGATATCCAGGTATCGTTTCCAATCGTAATTATTTTGCTGTGCCACGTGCTCACTCTCCACTGAATTAATGGATTTGTGTGCAAAAGTGCTTGTACACACTATGAAGTATCAATAACGAGTGCGGCTTGTGCGTGAAAGCGTTAACAATTTACATAAACAGTCCATTAGTCACAAGATCCGTTCGAAATTCAATTTAAACTAACATTTAACCGGTTAATGCTCTTTACGAAGTTCATTCGGGGTAAATGAAGGCGGTCGGTCGCTGAATGATTTCTATACGTGTATGTACCTATTTACCATTTAATTCTCGGGCTTAATGCTGTATGAATGTGTTTTCACGCTTTGCGCCCTTGCGGTTGATATGGGGGTTTTATCTCGAATAAATGTATAGTAACTTTGACGTTATTATTTGACGTACGTATTCCGATGAATGTAATTCTCGACGTTATGTTTACACGTACAGTAAGTTACAATCCCTTATAATTGGTACATTATTTCTACATTCATCGGTACGGCAAAATCGGAATGAAAACGAACTTATCGTTTCGGCATTTCCACTTAGCTTATGCATAGACTTGCACAAAGATGCCATGTCCTCCGAACTACCTACAAATATGACGTCACTGCCGCCACCGCCGCCGCCGTCACCGCAAATTTGATTCCTCTGACGGCAGCTGCCAGTACTTGTACCGCTGGCTGTTTCAATGTACACAAGCACCATTGTAAGTTGACCTCTTAGCACGTTAGCTCCGTTAGCGGCTGGGGTTCAAGTGACGACGGCAAGTGAATCCTCAACCGATATATACTTGTAACAACGCCGTCGTCGCCGTACGTGGAACTAATTCCTTCACCAAATTGTACGCCTGTTGACAAGTGTACGTCGACAAAATCGCCTTCGGATCACGCCCTATGCTGGTGCTCTAATACATGTAGAGGTCACGATGCAATATTACTGTCAACCTGTACATAGACAGTAGACTGTAGGAAATAGGAGCGAAATCTAAGTATACAGGTGTTGGGCCCGACGTGAACCGCGGTGTACCAACGTGTTCCTGTGTACAGAAGTTCGGCTGTTGCTTTGTTGTGATGTACAGTATAGTGCAAAATGTATAATAGTTACAATATACACGTTTCAGCTAAACAGAGTGGAGTCTCATTGTATAGGCCAAGATGTAGAATTGTATTGAAACTGTACCTAGATAATTCTCATACTATTGAAGGCGGAATGTTGTTATGTCAATTGGGGAAGATGTACATATAAGTATAGCACAATATTATAAATAGTTTTCCTTTCATTAGAGGTTCAATAAAAAAAATAGGTAAATGGTGCTAATTCTTTTTAAAGAATGCCGTTGACTATAGTGTCCAAAAAAATGTTTTTTTGTTTGTTTTTTATATGATGTGTTTACAGTTGACTCCCTATAAGAGGCATTATACAATTCTACCCTGTATGAAAAGAGTCACTAAAATCTATATTAGAGCTTCATAGTACATATGATCTTTACCACTTGATTATCAGGATACCATATATACATAAATTACTACAAGAAACGTCACTTGGGTCATGTTAGGACAACTGGGTATTTACTCATATGTAGGTATTACGTACAATCCCTCCATAATCCTTAGTGGGACAAGCAGAATATGATGAATCATGATGCCTATTGTACCAGTTTTATCATTACAAATGAAGCTACAACATACAAAGTAAAACAGTCACACTCATCAGCCCAATGAATAAAACAAGGTCTCTTTAGAGTTATCCCAGGCGAGTTCCCCAACTTTATATTAAGTAAATACAAAGCACGTGAAAGATCGAACCGTGGCCCACACTTCCTACATGTGATTCGGGCAACTTTCAGCGCAGACGCAGTGTCCCGGCGACGTATTTCATTACTCAGTCGAAACAAAGTTTCCACTCTCAAAAGTTTACTTAATTTTAAATCAGGAAATGTATGTACATAGGTACGTGTAGGTACATCAGGCGTCGTCAAGCTCAGTCCTTGTGTTTTGATCAAATTATACGCGAGACTGACACATTTAAGAGTTGAATGGTTGAATACGCAAATGCGCTTTGCGTCGTGGAAGCGAAAAAGTTTGTCCTAAGTAACTCGCTTCACTTCGCTACCTTTGTGTTTCGTGTGCCTTGACATTCCATTGCCATCTTTGTTTTAATAGCAAGTAAAGAGTTGTATCTTCTCGTACTCCGTAATTCACTTGCTGTTTGTGATAGGATTGTGGTTTATGGAGAACGATTGTATCTGCCTCTACATTTGCGTGATATGTTCTGTATTTACAGAAATATCTTCGAGTCTATAAACGAAGAAAGTGTACATTCTTCGTTCCTAGTACTGTCATCAATATGCGATTAAATTCGAGTAACATGGTATAATGTAATCTAAAGTGGGACCTAAATGTTAAAAGGATACGTCAAAGACAGATCTTTACTAAATCAGTAATGCACCGTAAATTGTTAAAATTTAAGTATGTAGGTGATAAATGTAGAGCTCACTCTCAATTTTTTATAGTCACCGTAGAAAAACGACAGTATTATATTTATTCGAAGAGGATCTTCTTGATCATGTTCTGACATTCGATGAAGATGTCGTGCCCAGCGCTCAGGTCTCACGCAGTGCGCTATGATGTCTCAAGCCCGAAAGCGACATGTTTGCGCGCCGCCAGCGGGCGAAGCTGACTCAGCCCCCGGGCGTTTCGTCGACGCCGCATCCTGCAACCACCTTCGCTAATGAAGATTCCCAACTCCCGGTTAATTTGATGCGTAACCAGATGCGCGTGCTGAGTTATTGAAGTTTCGGGCCCGGTATTTGTATAATGAATTTGTTGAATAACTAATAACCCGCCCTCTGCGAATGTTGTTCCCTTACAATCTTTTGATGTGGTAGCGAAATTAAACTCTACAATAATACCGGGCTGATAATATATTATGACAGAAATACCATACACTAATTTGATTACCCAACGGTAGACACAAAGCGAAACGTTTTTGCACTGATTGCAAATGCGATGAACTTAACTCATAGTAAATAACTTTACCTGTGCCAAATAGGGGATAAACCGAAAAACCTTTTCTTATATTTGCTGAGAGCGTGGCACGAGGCAGAAGCTATTCTATAAACCAATTTAGAGAAACCCTTAAGACGATCTCGATTAAACGAGGAATCCCTTTGAAAGAGTCCAGTGCAAGAAAGTATCCCTCTTTAAGTGCTTAAGACAATCTAATCTGCAGCGGAAGGTAGTGGTGGGTCTTATTACACAGGTCAGAGTCTTTGGAGCTTTGTTGGGGGAAAATCTTTTTGAAACTGTATTATAATACGGACCTATTTTCTGTTAAGGATCTCTTTACGTTTCCTTGGGATTAAAAAAGTTGTGGAAGAATTTGTAAAATGCACTGGTTGTAAGGTGTGTTTGCTCGCTGGAAGCTCTCGGAAAAACTGGAATTGCGCTTAAGTGTTATAACATGTGAGAGTCTTTGTTGGTCCTGGGAAAATTTATGCGATTACTTCGTTAAGACATTTTTTTTTCATACATACACTAGCTGTCCCGCGAAACGTTTGTTATATTAAGGGTATTGACATGCCTAGACTAACGCCGTGTGGTGGCGGCGAATAGAATACATGTGTCAACACCCCGGTCTAACTTTTTTCGTCGTCGTGGGGGTCGTAAGCGGCGACCGAGGGAACTCTCGAGGACGGGCAGCAGCGCTCTCTGTGAGTTAAATCACAACATCATTGCTATCGCCAACCCGCCTGCCAAGCGTGGCGACACAATTCCTCTCAAATTATCATTGAGGGAGGCTCCTCGTTCAACTGGACGTCATGTGGCTGATGATGAGACTAACGCACAATAATTCTTGCTTAATTAATGCTTCTGAGTGAGTGCGGACCCCTGATGCACAAACGATCCACACATCTGGGAAAACATATATTTTCATCAGATGAGGTGGTGAATCTCAGTATCAAAAAAAGTACTTAC
>SJJU01001060.1:0-69963 GCA_012932125.1 Conopomorpha cramerella
CCCCTGTCACGTTGGGTTAAATACGCTTGGTGAACCGTGGGTTTGCTTTAGCAAGTGCCTCTGCCTACCCCTCTTTGGGATTAAAGGCGTGAAGTGTGTGTGAAGAAGTGTACATATCTACGACCAGTACAGCACGTGATTTAGTTTTCTCGAATTTACGCCTACTTATTCGATCCTGTGCACACACACGTGTCACGTTCCGGAAATTATATGTCCATGCCTTTATAGCGCAACATTCACCTACTACGACAGAGTAAGCCCATATCAATATGGATGAAGGTAAATACATACAATGTGACTGACGTCAAAAAAAAAAACAACTCTTTTTCGAGATGGCTTATAGCTTATACTCCGAATAGTCGGGAAAAAAGAACAAAAAATTAGTTAAAGTTAAAATGTAGGCATGATTTTTGTATGAAAGGTCTTTTGAAAACATGCTGCTCCATCATCATTTTTTTTTATTCCTCGCAATACATTGCTATATACGTATTTCCAATTACAATACCGATAACACAATTATATCGGATTAAATATTGTATAGTTTTTTTTTTAATTAGTTCAATTTCACTCTGCGTCGAATTCATAGAATTTATTTTCATAAATATTTTCCTGGAACTCGCAAATTTTTGCTTATTGGTTATTGAACTTTATTAGTACATGTTCCACGTTTAAAAAGTGCATCGTCAATCCAGCGTAAATAAAAATAATGGATAGTCTAATTATAATTCTCATTTCGTGTCGACGTGAAGGAAAATAATGTAAAGAAAGTTCCATACAAAATATAATGTAGTGATGATTAAATGTCGCCTCGTCATGTCAGTTAGTTAGTTGCTTCCGCTTCCTGCCAAAAGGGAATAGAGGCGGAAGGAAAAAGTTTTTGTTAAATCGGATGTGACATAGGTAGTGGACTAACATTATTTAAGTATGTAGAGTGGTCGGCTGTCCCCGTATACCTTCACGTACTGCTGTTTATTTTCGCTCCCCGGTTTGTCTAACTTGCTTTGGTTTCGGCGTTTCGGCTGCAGTGTTTTCTTTGTTACAGCCTGTAGTGTAATGAAATTGAAGCGGCTATCGAGGGCGGGGCCTGTTTTCGCAACTCCGTCCTTGTTTTTGCGAAACCGCTGGCTTTACAATGACAAAGTTTGTTTGCTAACGATTGTCCCCAATCGAAATACCACGACTGAAGAAAGTAATAGGTGTGTGTTTGTGTGTGTGTTTTACGGAAAACATTACCGTCATACGTCGGCTTTTCGGTATATTTTAGGTTGACTTCGTAAAAATATTCATATAACATCAGACGGTTCATGAATCTGACGATGGTAGCCATTCTTCTTAGGTCAGTCAGTCATTACCGCCATTGTCGAGTTTCGAGCCTACATTTATACCCTCCAGCCTCATTACCAAGAAATTTATTAAACCGTTCCTCTTGCGAACAGCCGTTTAAAGAACCTATAGCTCACTTTTATGACTGAATTCCCAGTGTCTAACAAAAAGTTTTTTTGTCTGGATTTCCTCGCAGAAAAATGCGAAAGATTCCCACGATGTCACAAATACAAAATAAAATGTAAGGAATAGTAGGTATTAATCACTCAGGTTATATTTTATTTATTAAAGAAATGCTTACTTATATTTATCCAATATTACTCTCGGAAACGCAGACTATAAATAAAATACTGAAGGTACCTAGTCCTTTTTTTTTCTAAAACAAAGGGAACCCGAGTCTCAAAGAAGCACCGCCTTTTGTGAGTACTGTACGTAAACGATGAAATAGCAGTCCTTTATTATAAGCCACTTACGAATGGCGCAAACTTGGATTCCATTTCTTGAGTAAATTTGGAAATACTAATTGATACTTTCGAAGTAGGTATTATTTCGGGATTAGACAATTTGTTGGCGAGAATGAAATATAATAAAATCGTAACAAGGTCTTTACTCACTCACTTAGTTGTTTACTCAAATCCCGACTCAAAATGAGTTTATTACTTGTGCGCTTGTTGTTATTTGTTGAGAATTCCATTTGGAGGGTGTTGCGGCGTAAGTTGTGAAGTTGGGACATGTCACCGCTAGGCTCTGCCGCCCCCGCCTGCGCACGCTCGGCCCCACTCAGCCCTGTCACAACTTCACGGATGTGCTAGACTTTAACATTCCCTTAACACACACTTGTGACAGCACACTCGATACGAGTTCAGAGAGCATTTCGATGGAAGTTATGTCAGATCGTCTTTAGTTGGACGTTTTAGCGACCACTATCATAGGTAATTCCCGGCAATTTTGTTCAATTTGCGGTATGTCTTTAAGTTCACTTGGTGAACTGTGGTCATATGCTTAGCAAATGGCTCTGCTTACCCAGCTTTGGGATTAAAAGGCGTGAAGTGTATTATTTTAGTTTTTATGTAAAATTAAATTACCGCCTTACTAATAAAAACTATATACGGAGGATTTAGGTTTGGCCCTTTTTTGCCTTGTAATTTTTAAAGATTTTTTTTTTTAATCACTATGAACAAGCGTTTGACCACCATCCTGCCTGATGTTAAGCAGCGATGTGGTCTACGATGGAGCACGATGAAGAGATTTAACTGAAACTTGGTCGAATTATATGTGTTAGTAAGACAGTTAGGGTTTCGGTACTGTTTATCACACCATGGAATTACGGAAAAACACCAAAGTATGGGTACCATGTTTTTGGTATGCCTCATGACCCAACATTCCCTGGTCACAGATTATCTCTTAACCCATTTGTTGGAAAAAATAAAGCCAGCATGTTTTTACGTCCCAGACCGGCAATAAACTCGAGTCAGATATATATCAGAACTATGACTTCGATTAACTTACTGACTCGACAGAAAACGGTCAAAGGAGGTTCGTGTTGTTTCGCGCGCTGTCGCAATATTGAAGTGACGTCAGCGCCGATCGCCCGCAAATCATGTAAGACATCAAAATACATCACTGATAGTTTGTAAAGAAAACAACTGACTATCAACAGCGTTTCAATTTTTTCACTTCATTTAGGTACTCCCATTGAGCTTACGTCGTAGACTTCTAAAGACCGTCATCGCTTTTTTGTAGTAGGTAGTTAGAGTAAAATAAAACGGTGGTTAACAATCGAAACACAAGGGAGGGAATGTGATTATCCGATTTCCTCGTAAATCACATTACCGGCTATTGCGTGCGGGGGCATCGAGGCGCGCTAAGTTCCCACCAGAGGATAATGCCGGCCGCCCACCGGGTCATCGGGCCATCGTCGGACCACCGGGCCGCGTGGGAATGACTCGGTAATCAAATCCCGATGAACCGGCAGGTGAGCGCGACTGAAGTTACAGCTGAAATGAACACACGGATAGCTGATCTACTGCAGATGGTGGCAGTTAACCTAATGTGCGGTGCAGTGTTTATATCGGTATGAATTCTGTATTGCGTCTCTATGTTTTGGTTTGGTGTACGTACTAATTATACTGTAATTAGCGACACAATTTGATATATCATATTTATACAATAATTTACAGCTAATAACGGCAGGTATTCAAGATGTGTCAAATTGCATTGAGGTAAATTCATACTATTAGATACGGAGAATTGTGTCTGTGACAACAGCGTCAGGCTAGGCAAGGTGCTAAAGTTTAGAATTGCTACGTCTAGAATCACAAACAGCAACTATTATCACACTAACAAGAACCATACTTGATGTACATATATTACGTGTGAGCATTTATATGTAGCATTGAGGTCAGTGCAATTTCCAGGTGGTATCGGATTAATTCCTTTTGAGATAAACTGATTGTGAAATTGTATGTTTCAATTATTGTTCGGATACAGAGCAAAACTAGTTTGTATGTGCTTCGTTTGTTGATTTTTATGGAACGCAACACAAGTAACGTAGGTAGTCCACATAAGATATTTTTCGGAAAAAATCTTCAAAGGTAAAAATGTCAAAGTTGTTAGAATTCTTACTATTCCGCTAGCTCGAAAGCGTGTTGCGTTTCAAATTATATGAAGCTCTTAGCGTATTCTTCAAACAAAGTAAGTAAAGTGTAGTGTTCCACTTCTAACAATGTGGAACTGTCGTCCAACTACTTTCTATAGCACAAAGTAAGTATTTGAACAGCGCAGCGCTTCAGCTGACTTCCTTAACACGTTATAACCGCGTCCGCTGTTATTCTGCAAGAATTCGTTATTATCTCAATTTGCCTGGATTTTCTACGTCTGAAAAATAATTTGTATCCAGCTTGCTGGTTAATGGTCCCCAGCCGTCCCCCGCTCTTGGCAGATGCTCGTTGTCATAAAACTAATTTTGCATACTTGCAGTATCTGTCTCCTTTCCCGCTATTACGCTATTTATTACCGCCGAAAATCCGTTGCAGATTTCATTTGCAAATTGTTCCTCTCATTGAAATGGGAGTAATGCAATACGAGAGATACATTTAGACATGTAGTAATAGGATAGGAAATGTTATATTTTATGTGCAGGTATGTTGGAATTAGTTTGATCAATAGTAGAAGAGGTCTTGTTTGTGTCCCGGATTAATACTTAGTACTGTCAGTGACTTCGTTTGACCAAATCCACATTTGGGGTGTCCAAACTCAGATTAGTACTGATTAGACGACGATTTGAACCGTCGCCCCCGCCCGCCCACGGCCCAATCACCTGTGACCGATGCCGCCCCGGGCCTATTGATGATCTGCATTTGCCAACAACGGTTCAAATACGATCACTGTATTGGCCCATTTCTCAGACTTTGTCTTGGGATAAATGGTTATATTAATATACCTATACACAGTTGCAGAGAGATATGTATTATGTATAGTGCCATTGTTTAAAAGTACAACAAATATACATACAATTTCAAATATTTTGCAGTGGAAAATATCAACAAAATGAACAGTAAATATTGCTGCTTATGAAAGTTCTGCCATTAAGACTTGGAAAGTAAAATGTAAACGGCAAATTCAAAAATGGTTCTTATTAAAAATAGCTTTATAACGTAGGACCTTTAATTAATTTTATAAATTTTCTCATCAATATGCACAGTGGATGATGTTTTCTGTGTAAACTACGCCTTTTGTTTCGGAAAGAAGTATTCTGTAATCCGCGAATCGAGCGTTTTGTATTTTGCCATTATCCTCAGAGCGTAGGCAACTTTCGATAAATGTATCTAAGTAGGTACGCTAATATCTAAAAACTACTTTAAAATACAGTCACATGTAGGTAGATGAACAGACTTGTTTACGGAGAAATCTCAGTGAAGCGAGACTTCGTTACTGACCAGAGCTGAAGAAATGATTCACTGACTTGTTTATTTACTCGCGTATAACTTGCCTCAAACCAGAACAACAAACGAAGCAAACGTTTGCCGGAGAATGAACGGTGACAACTCGGTATATTTCTCTTGTCTCGTAGAAAAAAAATGGACGTGAACGACTAATAATTCACTTGCCGCTAGAACGGCGAATAAAGTAGAAAATAAAGGAAATCTCATATTCGGTGTACGTTTGATGTCTCGAACCGTTCCGCAGGTTCATTACAGGAAAACGCCAACTGTCGAGACTTGCCCTGATTTATTTCCACGAAAGGGTGAAAAAAAAGAATAACATTCGCACTGTTTTGTGCGGTGCGCGATACGTTGTGTAGGATGACAAACCGACAAAAAAGCTGAACGTTTATTGCGAAAATGTTAAACGAAGCATGTACATTCATCTGATATATTTGTGTTTTCCAAAGATCGGTAAACAGCGCCAATCCAGTTAGTAATTATAGAATGGTGTCAAGAACTCGCTCGCTCGATTTGTCGTCGCAATTATTATTTTAATTCTATTGGGCGAAAACTCGATCTAAATATAGGTGTACTTCTTAACAGGTGAAATACGTGGGTACTCTGTGTACTAAGCTGTTAGTGGTTAAATTAAATGCATAACCGCAATTTCCCTACTCATAAACATACATAGCACTTGCTCGTGTTCGAAAACAAAAAGCGTATTTGCAAAAGCACCCTATTCGTTCTGTTGTGGCCGCGCTTTCAAGTTTATTTAATATCACGTAGCGAGTGAAACTGTTTACAAGCACTGCTGCAAGGCTCTAAGCCCGTAATTGAATATCCTTTCGACACTAACCAGGTTTCCCGGGGGCGGTTGAAGGCGGCGGGGGAGGCAGCGCCTGCGCAACACATTCAAATTTGATATCGCGTACGGCGCAGCCCTGACCGCGTCCCCTTAAATTCTGATGCTCAAAACGTATTAGTCGAAAACATACGTTTCGAAGTGATAAAACGGAGAGTGCTTGACAGACATCGTAAACGCTGCTAGGAGTCGTAAATATTCGCAATATGCACATTATGCGGTGTCACCAACATCGCACTCGAGGTTTTCAGAGTGGTACTGGTTCTACATTGATATATCGAGTTGTCTTGTCGGGAAAAATGTCGTGTAATGTATAATAATAGACAATGAGCCGGCAAAAATGATCTTCCATGAAACAGTAGGATTTGACGCTAGTTAAAAATGTTAGTCTAAAACAAAAATAGGTAATTAGACACGCTCACGCTTCTTACTCCCAATGTGGGGTAAATAGAGGCACATGCCCAAGCTGCCAAGGATAACCAAATGTACTAAGGATAACAAAATGTATGTAGCTCAACGCTATAACAGTAGATCTATCGATATTATTTAATTGGTACACTTTATGGTGTGTTCACATTATGATGTTTTCATGTAGAAACCACAAGCTTCCACGCAAGCAGGCTACACACATCAAAAGTGTCTAGTGGTTTAGAACATTTTTAGCTCTAAAAAAATCTAATTTATTTATATCTAATCTTCTGGTGTGGTCTCCTACCTAGAACCCCATGCCTGTATCAATAACTTATCACCACATTTTGAATAAATTATGAATGAATTCAGTTTTTTGTAAAATACGAGTATATTCTTGATTGCAATCTTCAAAAGTGTACTTGATCCCTAGACACTTTTGATGTGTGTACTTTAGACTTTTTTAAATATTTGGTATCTCGTTTTAGAAGTTTTAGAGAGCCCAGTATCGTTGGCTTTGGTAGGTAGGTACCACATTCAACAGGACTACGCCCAGCAGTGGACCAATGCACACTGTTGATTGATTGATGGAAACGTTTCTGTTCGCCATTTGTTTTCCCATTACAAATTAAAATCAATACATTTTTACCGCATATTATCCAATGATTAATCCAATAACCCTGAAATGTAAATAATATAAATTCAACAATCGGATGACCCAAATTCAATGAATGCATATTAAATTATTTATGACTTTTGATTGCTTTGATAATATTTTGTGACAGGCTATTTTGTCATAACTTGTTTCGATAATTTACCGCTCTATCACGATTGATATGGACGATTGGTCATGATACCTGAATCTTGATAGTGAGTCACATATTTGATTCTGGTATTTACGTTTTTTTTTCGAATTATGTTATTGTTTCTATTTGTTATCCACAATTACGTTTGATATACATTCATGGTCTTTCTAGCTTGACTATTAATGGTGTTCAGATGAAAAAATTGTAGAAGTGTTCGCAGTATGTCTATATAAGTATGTCTCTGTTACATAAAACTAATCAATCTTCTGAAGCTTGAAGTAGAACGTGGTGGATGTAGTAGTAGTAGTAGTACATATCTACCTAGTAGTTTATTCCTTGTAGTTTATCGATCTAAGCCCCAAATGTTTAGTCTGAAAGTGGGTTAGGAGGGGACCCACCCCTTCAGGGATTATAGATCAGCGAGTCCATCTTATCTATCTTCAAGTTAAATATATATTTCAAATCAAAGCTATTTCTAATACCAGTGACTCCTTAGCGACGACACAATACTTAGAGGGACAAAGATCCGAAATAATGCAGTATATTTCTTTTGATTTTATTTTAAAAACTCAAAAACTTATAAAATCTGACGCAGACGTGTTAAAGCTGGGAAAACGGATCGAATACTGGAAGCGAAGGCGTTCTTCCCACTAGTGCAGAAACTCGAACATTTAAAATAATCCCGCCCACAGAACGATTCCAAAACGGATTATTGTATGCCATAGTTTTTGAGAAAATTTTGCAGTTGGCTTTATGCAGGTTCTGCCTGTGATATAATAGCACACTTGTTTTGCCTGTGATTCTACTGTTTACCTATGTATGTTAACTCGATGCATTTTTATATATGGTTACGTTTAACCATCTCGCCAAAGTTGAAAGATCCACGAGATTTTGTTAAACATTTTTAACCGTGCACTGTCAGCGCAAGGGCGTCAGCGCAATACTCCACTTCACTAATACATTTTTGCTTACCTTGCTGTGGTGTACAAAGTAATTCTAATACAAATTTCACATTTCACCGCTTTCGCCAGAGCGAATTGTGTTCCCTTTGGAATTTTATGGGTAAAAAGTAGCCTTCCCACAGTTTACGCCAATTTCAGGCCGACAAAATTTTGTCGAAAACATCGTGAAAAAAACGGGAAACATACATACTTAACTATTTTGTACACTATGGCCTGTATTCTAAAACAATAATCAGTACTCAAAAGTCGTTTGAGCATAGTTTGATTCTTTAACTCAAACACGATTAGAGCAAGACGAACTTTACTTGAGCATAAATCTGTTTTTGAGGAACGTTTCATAATACGGGTTAATATTATATCTCTAGTATCTACGTACATTAAGGCCATAAGTAATGAATTTTCTCTAAACATTCCAGGATAAAGCGGCAAAAAGCCAGTCAAGTAAAAAAAATTGAGTGTCAATATCTTTTATACCAGACAGAGTTTTGTAGTACGTCTAACTTAACCTCAGTATGAAGCGTGTGTAGGTACATAGCATGTCGATGATCATCAATCAACCACATCTTTAGGATTACGAAAACCTAAAGTAGAAATTCGAACTGATTTCTCTAAAAATAAGATGCATATTCAGCAGCGTGTAGACTCGAGAAAAACTTGCTACCATAGAGATGGGATTGCAACCAGTTGAATTTTAAAAATCTTTTTTAACCAATGTCCATCTGGAATTTTTAATTATCATAAATGTGTTGCTGTGCAGCCGTGTTTATATTTTTAATTAAGCACACAGCACAACGCTACACACGACACTCAAACACTGCACACACACACGCGTACTTGAAACTGACGCCATTTTGTCATTTACAACTTTAAATAAGTACTTTTATACAGTATACTCCTCATCGGGAAGTATTTACTTTTCTACCCATCGTTGTCAACTGTCCTCTTGTTGAACATTGTTGATACAAACCTTCACCTCTGATTCCAAACTCTTCTTTTGTATTCGAATTCATACTGAACTTTTTTGCCCACATTGCATAGGTAGTTATTATTACTACTACTACTATTGATGACAGAAAACAATAATGTGCACTCAGCTTTAAAATACTACATACCATCCGTATTATTTTAACTCGATAAAGCTTTGTAGTGGATGGTCCTAAGACAGGTTTCAGAGAGTTGACCGCAATCAGATACACCCGCTACGACCCCACGGGAAATACCCCGATTTCTGCACGGAACCACCCATCACGGCTATCGGAACCATTCAAATGTGATCCCTAATGGCTTTAGACGTCTTTGGATCCACGAATTGGATAGTAGACAAAGCCAATTTGGTTCTTTTGTTTGTGTACTTTTGGAACATTTTGGCTAGAATGCCACTTTAAATTGGTCCGCATTTATACAGAAACCGGCTTTGTAGTCAGGTTACATAAACTGCCGTTGAATAAACGAGGAGAGTCATCCGATACACGTCATATGATTTGAATACCTATTACTGCAATATGATTTGGAGTCGCAGAGGTACCGACACCCAATTATAAGATAACAAATGCAGACGAAGTCCCTATTAATTTTCTTTGTTTCCCAAACAAGAATGTAACATGAACAGGTTGTTTACTCTCTTCAGCCTTCTTATTCGCCTCTTTCTCAGTAGAAAACTAGATAAGTATGGTTTCGTATTTCTGTCTGCTACAATAATGTGAATCAAAGGAAACTAAAGTTTTCAAACTTATCATTTTTCCCGATGCAAGAGTTTTACAAACTTATTACTTACTCAAGAATTTGACTGGCCACATAGTTTTGCATTGCAATCGGAAAAGAAACTGAAAAGCGGAAATGGAAACTTTTCCAGCTCAGTTCATCGCAAATAACCGACAACTGCGTACTGTTGCCAACTTATTAACATAGCTCCTAGTCTCGTGCAGCACCTTGGGGAGTTGCGTCACCATGTTTATTAACACGTAGTCTTAATGGTAGGTGGTTACAACATTATCAAAAGCCTGCCACTCTAGTGGTTTGTTGTGGTAACGTTCCGGCATTGCACACCTCCACTCCATCAAACCAATTAGGAAATTTTACACTCGCCCATTAAAACTTTGTTGACTGGTTCGAAAGTTCTCACTCCGCTGACTGCAGCCGAGGCGGTGTCGGACTGTATCCATAACCTTTTTTTCTCAACTGCGCGCGGAAACATCACGTACTCGTCAACTGTTACACTTTTCCTGTTTTTTTCTGGGGCTTTTTAACAAAACCCCCTTTAAAATTCCCGTAGAGAAGCGTAAGTCGGAGATAGCTTGGAGAATATGACAGCATTGTCTGTCTGTGTAAGGAAAACAGAATTGATTGCGCCGCTATTTTATTTTTGGCTGAAACATTACGCCACGGACCGTTAAACTCGAATGGAACGGATTCACTGGGAATTTCACAAAAAAACCTACACCTCGGTCTTGTAATTGAAACTGGAATCAATGTGTAATGAATGGCGTGGCGATGGCGGCAGGCGGTGGCGCATGGCACGATGCCGCAGCGCTACACTACCAAGCGCTTTTTCAAAACTGTGCGCATTTATTACCTGCCAATCTGATACGCTTATTTTATTTCTGAAACTGAAAAGCGCATAGACCGGATTCAATAGCGTCTCGCTATGTGAAAGTAGCGACGGCTGGGAATGGCGCCGTTATAGAGCACAATGTCATTGGAAATGGTTCGCTAAAAGAGAACAATCCACATTTATCTTGTGCAGTATTTGGAAGAGATCTAAGTCGATCGCGAGTGGCGAGTGAGGATTTCCGCGGTGGTGAGTCGCCCGGGGAGCGCCCGGAGCAGCTTATCGCCGCCACCGCTGCCGCACCTCATCCGGACATTTCATCTTAAACCTCCACCACACAACAATGAGCGTAATGCGAATTGTATGTTCACCAACGTAAAAGATTCAAATGCAAGGCACGTACCGTTGTGTGTCACAACAGAATCCAATACTAATGTAATTGCCCCTTGTTATTACTCGCACGCACAATACGTACATTCGATCGAAGTCCGCAGTTCCCTCACAGTTGTTGTTTTTTTTTTCACCGCTCATCACTATAGTATTGTCTCGAGTTTTAGAAATTATTCAGTGTGAAATAGATTTTTTTTGCTTTACTTTCAAAATTAAAGTGTATACAACAAAAGGGCTTAAAAGCTAAAGGCCTTTTGTTATCATCAAAGAAAACGGAATTGGGCGTATTAAAATATAAAAAAAAAGTTTAGGATCTGCGTAAAACGGATTTTTAGCCGGAGACGAAAATAAATGTGGCACTAAACGACCTTCCAACAGTTTTTACAAGTCCCGAACACGACTTGTGAAGTGGGACGGTATCTGTAAAAAGTCCCGCGTCGTCGTTAGGAGATTCTTTATGTGGCTGATTAGTTTTTATGGCGCACAGAATCGGGAAAACTTTAACTTTACGAGAGTCTTGTGAGGTCGCCGAACAACCATTGGTTCTATTGATCTGCACATACATACATTGGAAGTATTGGTGTGACTGACTTGATGTCCGCAACATTGAATCACAACAATCCAATTTCAGAGAGTTACGGGGAACAGGGACGTCTCTATCTCAGGGTGGTAGTTTCGGCAACACAACAATGATCCAACATAATCGCGCTGCACAACGATCTGGGCTTTATCACCGTTGGATTAGGGGTGTGATTAGTGTAGCCAACTCGCAGCTTGTAGGTGTTAGTAATGTTTGCTAACAACCCGGCGGACACCCGCACCCCAATTTATCATTGTTACAGCCTCAAACGAAAGCTATATCCGTCTAGATCTCCCCTTTTTCACTCGTGACTCGCGAGGACTGCGATCATTTGATATCGTATAATTAAGGGAGAGATTTTTTTTTCACCATCAGTACATGTATCTGCCTAAACGAAGATCGATGGCTTTGTAAATGTTGCCTTGTACGTTATTTGTCATTGTGGTAGTGGGGACATCCTTAATTACTGGGGAGGCAATTTCGGCAGTACTGAGCATTTGATTGCTTGGATTTGTTCGTTCAACAATAAGTTAAACATTAGGTACCTACCGTAATTCAACTAAATTGTATCTGTTTTGTCTGATACTAGAATATGTATTATATATTCTGTATGTTTTTTATTATTACTTTAATTTACTTGTTTTATTCTTAAATGTTTGGGTTTGTTTGTGCAACATTAAAGTCCCCCCTTGTTCAATTCTGTATATTTAATTTACGTAATAGCTATTTGTGTAGACGCTCAGTAAAAGGGAAGTGGGTTGGTACTTACCTGTCTTCCTGTTTTGTTATCTTCCATTCTCGTTAAGAGATGAATATTTCGTGTTTATTGGATTCATAATTTAAGAAATAAATTATGCCGTGAATGAAATGTATGTGTTTTAGACCAACATCCCCAGTAGGAATTAAACGTTAATTATTAATTATTTATCTGACGTATGTCAACCATACCATGGGCCTGTTTAATAAATGCGTCAATTGTTAATCACAATGGCTTTCTACGCCCATTACGTGATTTTCCTTTGATCTGTTTTGTCAAATTCATTCCTTTACCGCAATGTAAACTAAATTGTCAAGTATTTGACGACTGTCGCATTTGATCAACTGGCATCGGTGTTGGGTATTATGAATACAAAATAAGCAGTTTGACATACCTCTATACTCACGTCGTTCTAAGAAGTAAATTTTGACGCTTTCCTATCTCCCCATTATAGTGTCTAGTTTTTATCGCGCACGGCGTTAGATTTATATGGATTACAACTGTCTTATATGTATTTCACTTCTTTGCACGGCACGAGCCTTAATACCGGCCTATTAACAATGTGATATATTTATACGAGGTTTACCTCTATTAGGATTAATAAGAGGTGCCTATCATTGATAATTATAAAAATCTCACCATATAATTACACAACTTTTGATCAACAACACCATTTACGGTTACAACAAGACCAATATATACCATTTAGTAATAAAAAAAATTAAATATATATATATATGGGATAGTTATACAGTGTTTGACCTTGTACACACCTTAAGTTTTCCATATAATACAATCATTTCATAAAAAGAACACCCAGGCACAAAACTCATTACCAAAGGAATAGATTCCAACCCTCGACCCTTCGGAACAAAGACTATTTCTTGAAGACTTGTCCTATTAGGTCATACATAAAGCCACATAAGAATATTTAGAGCGTGGCAATGGATCCACTGTCTACCGCGTTGGGGTTAAATATGCTCGGTGAAATGTGGGGCTTTACCACAGCAAGTGCCTCTTCGTAAATCCTCTTAGGAAATAAATGGCGTGAATATATTTTTTACGCAGAGCCGGGCCTTTTAAAAAAAAGGTTTCCTCAGTTTAAAGTATGCATGGCTACAATTATAAATGTAGATAATACTTTTTGCCTCATAAAGTTACGAGTAGAATTTAGACATTTATAATAGGAAAGTGCTTCTGAAGTGACAATAACTGGCCACTTTAAAAAAATCGAAGAAGAACTAAGTTTTCTCTACATTATCACCAAAAAGTATTAATCATTTTCTTACCATTCTAAAATATTGTTTTTCTTTTCTCACAGTGACGAAATTCATCCGAATCGGCATCGCGGACAAGAATGACAACCCGCCATACTTCGATAAGGAACTGTACGAGGCCGAAGTCGATGAAAATGAGGACATCCAGCACACGGTTCTCACCGTCGCCGCCAAAGATCACGATGAATGTAAGTACCATATTCCTTTGTCTTATTTTTTTCTAGTGGTTCGAGAACGAGTCAACGAGTTTCAGCGGAAATTGTTTTTCTGTGTCGGTACAAATAATAGGTTTTTCTGTTTATTTGCTTTATTGTACTGGCTTAGAACAAAGGCGGATTCAATGCTAAGACAATTTCTACCAGTCAAACTTTATTTAATAAAAGTTTAGGATAATATATTGTACTAAAAAATGCAAAATACATAAAAAATACTTTGTACTATTCAAAGTTAATTTACTTATATAATATTGGTTAGTATATATTCTCTATACTATATATGTAAGTATGGAAAAACAAACTGAACTTTGATAAAGATATTTCGCAGGAACTGTTTTGACATGTCTAAACTTTAGTGCTGGCCCATCCCATTATCGCTCATATCAAAGATATAAAAAATCCTTGACACTTAAAGTATTATAATGTCAGACAGTATCAATATTTTGACCCTAAATCGACAATTGCAGGTTGGGTGAAATACGCTTCATGGAATGTGAGCATTCGCCACAGCAAGTGTGTACCCACCTCGATTTTCTAAACTAATCGTCAAATGTTCATGGTACTTATACATATTTTCAAGAAATAAATCTCACGCCAGCCGCAGATTTCGCTTAAATCCGCCGCAAACTGATCATAATAAATGACTTCTTAATACTGGTGGGTGGGAACAAAGTTTATTTGACAAATTACAAAACAGTTTTCTTCGAACTCCCCGTTTACTCGCGCGTCCTTCGAGTATCTATGTATTTCTTGGAAAATGTCTGTTTCTATACTTGTCTGTTTATATTTTGTAGTCTATCTGGCTTTGCTATCGAACTAATTAAATCAAAATGGCAAGAAAATAGCTGATTAAACGGAAATGTTTTTATTTTGCTTTTGAATTTGCTTAGTATTCTGTAGTACATGAAAATATTAGAATAAATACAGTAACAATTTTAAACAAAATAAAATGACAATTTACAATATGGGAACCGCGATAAAGGTGATCTAATTAATATTTAGGGCACACGAAGAGCTTAGTTGATATTTTGACTAGGCTATTATTTACGATTGTTATGGTTATATGTTTATAATTTGTAAATGGTGATACTAGCGCGCTGTAGTAGGTAGTAATATGTTTATGATTGCAGGGCAAATTTTCAGAGGCTATCTAAAATTACATTAATTTTCTTTCCCAACACAGAAATAATACACATTGTAACATTACTGAAAATCGAATGGCCAATGTTGACTGGTCGAGAAGAGCCAGTATTGTCACCTTTAGGGTGCAACCTCAATTGACCCCCGTCCGGCGCCCGGTGAACGATGTGCCCCCGGAGACCCTCGACGCCTCTCCAATTGAAACTACAGTAATAACATTGTCGCCTCAACGTAATTCTGATCGTATTTTCTACCGTTTTGTTGCGGCACAACATTCATAGTTGTATATTTGATCGGTGAAAATATATTAATTATCACTGTAATTAAACAAAAGATCCGAGAGCCGTGTGGTGACGGCGAATAGAATACATGTGTCACCACCCCAGCCCAACTTTTCCCGTCATGGGGGTCGTAAGAGACGACCGAGGGAGCTCTCCAGAGGACGGGCAGCAGCGCTCTCTGTGAGTTAAACGACAACACCACTGCGATCGCCAACCCGCCTGCCAAGCGTGGCGATTACTGGCATTTCGCCCCAAATGACGGATCTCATTGGGGGAGGCCCTCGTCCAGCAGTGGACGTTATGTGGCTGATGATGGAACAAAAGATTGGCTCAGAGCGATATGGGATAAGTATCTAATTACAATGATAGCCAAGTCCTCTGTCTATTGTATCAGTTTTTCTAAAATTCTGTTACATCCATACAAACATACGTTTAAGTCACGTCCGTTTACCAGAAGGCAGATATCATTGTTACAATCTGTAGGTATATAATCCGTTCTGAAATTTTGCAAGCGTATTTTTATTTTTTCTCACAAAATTTAGTCTTCTAATAAAAATACTTTCAGACACCTAGGAATGGTATGCTTGCCAAATTTCCAGTCTTTCGTTTCAACTGTGTCGGGCAATAATGATGTGAGTTATTTAAGAAAGTAAGTTTGCAAAACCCTCCAAAACTTTGCATTGATTGAAAGAAATTACACGCCATGTTGAGTTTCATTCCCTTTTATAAATATTAGTTAAATTTTACCAGGGATAACATAAGATCAAACTGAGCCATTTTCCCTTTAATAGGCCTGCATTGTGCTAAATAAAAGTGCCTACAGAAAAGTATAAGTACTCGTATTAAATTAAACATACAATTCTTTTGATTTTTAATTTGAATCTTATCTCGAGAGGCGACCCTTGAATTGAAAATCAGCAATTGCTACTTCCACTTAGCGTATAAGTAGAAATCTTTAAAAAACAAAATAAAACATTGTGTAAAGATTTCCCGTTCCAGTTGCTGAAAAGAGTTCATAAATTCATACTTCAATAAATTCGCAGCGCAACTTTTCAATTGCTTAAGAAAAAAGAGAATAAAATGATTTTAGATTTCAGTCAATATTTCTTTTATAAACCCAATAAAATATCTGTTGAAGTATTCCGCTGGAGTTATAGCAGACAAAAGCGTTTATGCATTTATTGTTTTATTTTTCAATCAAGACAATATCAGTAAAATGTTGTATAAGTAGATACTTAATATTTTGAGTTCTTAACGTGTGTATCGCATTAAAGAGCGTTAGCAACTTTTTATCTTCTAACTTTGTTATTAAAATTCATTTCTTGTCCATTAATTAGTGGTGTTCCTTGGCGAGTGCTAAAAGTTTTTGTCCAAGTTTATGTTTAGTCCTTTTGGGAGTGTTTAAATACTTAATCAGTAAGGTTGTTAGCGAGGCGACATGACGCGGTGTCCCGGCCTCCGCCGCCGCCGCTGCCGTCAGCCTCAGGGCCGCTCGTCCCGATCTGCTGCTTTTGAACTGGGAATCCCGCCTGCGGGAAATTAAGCATGGCGACGCAATAAATCTGAAGCTACGGCGGAAGACTCCAGTTTTAAATATTGCAGCGGAGCTCTATGAAAAATTTGCCATTTTTTTGTCCTGCGCCCGGCTGGATGGTTGTTTTTTTTTTCCACTCCCGGCAATATTGTGTGCTACCCCGCCACCGCCGCTGATATGCGCGCGATTAGTTTGGAGGTCGCGGCGACGTGAGCCTACTACAAATGCCCGTATTACTTACGTGTTGCTTCACTTTCTGCTTCCGACGCGATATTTTCGGGATGATACACCTTTTCATAAATATTGATAATGCTTGTAGTGGTACGTAATAGAGAAATATTTTTAGAATATACAATGTAATACAAAGTAAACCCTTGCGGCCTCGACTGGCAGCTTCTTTCCGTGTTTATAATACTTCTTCTGTGAAACAAGTATTTGCTCTCAAAGTTAATGTCCGCAACTTTTTAAAATGTTTCGAGTTTACAGAAAGTTGCTCCTTATCGCTAAGTGTCGTCCAAACTCACTCTCCATTAGTAACTGTCCGAACAATAAATTTGTTTGAATAACGTTGGGGTCCTTTAGGCTACCTACTATATCATGTACTTGCTCATCATCGCCGAGCCGAAATAGCTGAAGCTGAAAACTTGAAATTCGACATTAATGTATCTAGTAGGATAATAATTTGCGCTGAGAAATTATTTCACAAGAACCTCCTCCTTTTTTGAAGTCGGTTAAAAACATACGTTACGATGTTGAACACACAAGTACCTAGTTCACGAAACTTTACCAACTAGCTCACATTTCTGTGGCTTATTGATTTTGAACTGTTGATTTTAGTCGAGTTACTTAAGATAGTAATTAGGCTAGAAATTACCTAGTAGGGGTTCTTTCTACTAAATATAAAATCGTGTTTCTGTATATAAAATGGTGTATTAGAATATACAGTCAAGGATTGCCGTGAAATATTTCTGGTTGTTTAAAACCTGTGAAACTGTACAATAATATTGATAAGCCAATTATTTAAAACTTGACTGTACCTTGACTGAGCACAGCATTAAATCGGTCACAGAAATGTGACGAGCTCATACCAAGAGCCTGTATTATGATGTCAGGACGTGAGCGAACACGCTTGTCAGCCATCCGGATGTATTAAAGTTCAGTGAACTGTCTCGGAAGTCAAATATCTGTGTTATATCCATAATAAGCATGACTTCGCGAACTTAGTATTGCAAATTCAACCTAATTCCTTGCCATTAGGTTCAAAGTACAAATGCACCCATCTCCATCCAGCACAGACAAGTTTTCTAAGATAATCCAATTGGTTTCCATCGCTTGCGGGAAACTAACAACGCATGTAAAGAACAACTGGGTCCTGACGATAATGGCAACGGGTTTATGTCTCGGGGAAGAAAGTTCTGTTCTAGTCTTTCATTGCTCTCATTCTATGAGAGAGGTTACTACTTTTTTTTTATTTAGGACGAGTAGACGTCCCGCGAACAAACAAACAATCCTTCTCAAATTTCCTGTCTTTCGTTTTTACAAATTAGTATATATACCAGAGACTTTCTATAAAGGACGTTGTCGTTTTCTCACAACTTTTTTTATTCATCCCATTTTATCCTCGGACTATAAAAAACGAAACAAAAACATGTTATCGAATTCGGTTAAACCATTTTTTTTGTTTTAATGACGTAGCTGTGTCCCGTGATTTGTTTATCCTGTTCCCGCGGGAATTCGGAAATGTAATGCCTATGGCCTAACTCATGTTATGGTCTATCTGTCGGCCAAGCTTCGTCAAAATCCGTTCAGTACATTTTCCGTGTTGTAGTAACAAACATACATTCTTCCATTTTCAAATCAATTATTTTTTTAATATTTGTCGGATGTTTGTTTTCACAATAATTTGCGTTGTGCACAATAAACTCTATATTAACAATTCTCCGATCGAGTATACAATGCGATTCCTGGAATGGAACTAATATAATCGAAATAAATTGAAATGAAAAAAAAAACACATTAACAATTCATATTTTTAAATTTATCGGCTCACTCGATGTGTCATCGGAATGATGTGGTGTCGATGCCATAGCAACGGTTGAAATAAATTATAAATATCCAATAGACTTGAGTAGGTACTACAAAATGAAGTAATTCTACAATTATCGTTGGCTTCTGCCGTTAATCCTTGGCAGAGACAAGACCTGCTTTAAGGCCCACGCTCAGTCAAACCACTAATTGCACAAAACCCCCTTACTAGCTTTACAAAACTACAACCATTCAAACTTGTACTGTGACACGAAGTACCTTCGTTGAAAATACAGTTTATTAGAAACTAGCTGATCTGACAAAAGTTGTTTTGCCAATGTTATAACTAATTAACAGTATTTCTCTGCTATTATATGTATACACCTTCTTCGAGATCGATTACTCTATCTATTAAAGAAGACTACTTCAAGATCCCTTGCGGAATGTTAAAGATCTAAGCATACATAGGGACTGTCTATCCGACGGAGGTGACTTTGTTTTATACTATGTATTGATTGTGCATTTGTTTACACTGCAAGTATCAACATAATCCATAAATAACTAGTATATGCTTTGCTTTGATTTCTACTTTAACGCAATGAAAATGAAAATTAATAATTATTATAATATACAACTTGTTGTTCTAATCAATAAACTCACTTACTTATAAAAGTACTAAGACATATAGATCTCATGTCTACTAGAACTGGTCAGGACTGATAATTTGAGTCTTGAGAATAGGTCGTCAGGACGCTGTTATTTCCAAGGTTACAAATGTTTTATGACTCGACTGTAATGTTATATGTATGCCATCAGTAATAATTACCCACATCATACAATAATACAAGACCCAACGTTGTAGACGATGGAGCTAGTTGGTAGGTTAGGTTTCCTCACGAGATAATTTTTTTTCGCCGACACAGCTCTATTATATTAACAAACTCACACTGCGATTTAATTCAGCATATTAAATAGTCAACTTAATTTTTTTTTTCGTATCCACCAACATCCAGACTAAGGCCCAAAATCCCTCTCGACCTAAAGTTTCACAATTATCGTAATTAATCTCGTCCTTATCTGACAGATGTCCCTTGATTAATCAAGAATATAGGCGGGTGAAAACCTACAGGCGCCATTTAACAGGAGGTCTGGAGTTAATACCGCTTTGTATTGGAACAGGCCCTTTGTCCTCATTAACTTGCGCCCATTACACTAACGAATGGATATTACGTGCAATTCACGATGATTGGTTTAGATTTCCACTGTACCTGCCCGTCTTACAGCCGATTGGTTACAGAGCCTGGCTAATTCGACTTTCAGCCGCCCGATTGGTCCTTTAAAGAATGATCAATGGTACCGATGAAAAGTTTATCGTCTATACACGACTTGGAAAGAGACGGATGGTTTGGAATGGGAAAAATATTTTTTTTCTGGAGAAGGTTCTTAATTCGTCTTTTTTCTTTCAATTTTACCTCAAAGTATTTGACTGGGTGAACGGATTGGTTCACCCAGTTTGATCCCTCTTATATTTGCTTCAGTTCCGACAATGGCATGAGAAAACCACAAATCTGTCAAACTTTATTAGTTGAAGTCGGTTCTTTTTTCTTTAACGTTATATGTGTTGTGTTCTTAAAGGTGTATGTTTCAAGTACCTCATAATACATTAGATTAGTAATAAAAAAATATCAAGTAAAGACTAAACATCTAAAAATAAAATATTTACAATTTGCGCTCAGATTTAGCAACAAGATCGTCGTTACCGAAAGAAAATGAACTGTAAAAAACTCCTTTGTCTAGCGCAATATAATATATTTAAATAATATTGGATCCTCTAATGTAAAACCATTATTTACTCAAGGTGGCTAAGTTAAACCAATTTTTCTTCGAGTTAAATGTAAGAAATAGGTAAGTACTTTCGCCGTAGTTGTTACTGAGGGAACAACAATTTGTACCTGCCTCCGAGTTTCTGCTGCAGTTCCGTTTCTTCCTTTACTTCCATAATTCAATTATGAAACTACAACGAAGTGCGATTTAAGTGTTTCCGTTTTAATTTATGAATGGGGTGTGATGCAAGTTGGAGATCCCAGAAACTTGACTCCAAACAGTTCCGCCGTACTTCGCCGAGCTTCGAGTGTCCTTAGAAATTGTAAGACAATAAGTCTTCAACAGCATCAGTCGTTTGTCGGAAAATAATGGATTCAGCAGTCGGAGAATTAATTTCTGACTGCAATCGGGAATAATTTCCAGCTAATTTTGTTTTTGTTACCAATTTGTCATAAGTCGTTAGAATTGCATACGTGTTTACAGAATTATTAAGTGCCTATAACTGCGGTTTATCCCATGGGCCTTTCGAGATGAATTATGTCCATGACACTAACAAATAATGTGACTTTCCAATGGTTGATTTCCCGACGCGATCTCACAAAGACACTAACTTCTAACTCTTTATAATATTAGTGATACGTACCAACTAGGATTACAAAGATGATTTTTCCATTGGAAATTTATAGTCTGAGGTTTTCTTTGCTAATTAAAACAAGATTTTTAAGTAGTCATAACCTGTCACACAGTACTTCACAGTACTTCGTTGAAATGTGTGCCTCTGTATGTCTGAAGAGACTGTGAATATGCAATGCAGTTTTGAATAAATTCATGATTTTATTTGTTCGTATGAAATTTTTTGATATAAAAATATGCCATGACAAGCAAGAGTAAAATGGCACATTATTTTTCAAAAGTATGCCAAGTAACCTACCTTATAGAGGAAGTAAGAACATAATCCAACAATCCGCGCATAAAGCTCGCAACATCTTCAGATAAATTAAATTAAAAGTTGAAGAATTTGCAGCGTTCGCAGTTGTGAGTCGTAAAGATTTTCTTATAGTTCATAAACGAACCCCCGGTGTGGAAAGCAGTTGTTCAATGTTCACTACTGGTAAGCAGTTTTGTTGTAACTCCAGTCGCTGCTCCGTTGGAAATAGCTGATTTAGCAGATTTCAACTGACGACGATCGGCGACGGCGACCCCCGTACTACTTCAACGAGACCGAGATGTTTCAACTAGAGTTAACCGTTGAAGGACGTTTCGTACTTGGATATAGTAGTATTACTCTGTAATCTCAGCCTTCTAGTCTCAAGTTTTATTAGATTTCAAAACCACTGCTAACCTCACGCAAAATTTACCGTAAAAACATCTATATTTTTATAAAAAAAATCGATGAAAACCTAGGGTTTAGACTGACATTACAAACAGTCACGTACTCTGTCACGCCCCTACTTCCAATGGAAGAGTATTATCAAGTCTTTTCACACGACTGCAGTATTCTCAATTCTATTTTACTTTTCATCGATACCTTTCTATTGATATTCTAAGAAAGTAGTACCTAAGTATACAATTTTCTGCCACATTTATGGAGTAGTAATGTTATATCTCAATAGTCTTTGCAATTGAAACACTTGAATAGTTGAAAATTAAGTCGACTTGTTGCAAGTTCTAGTCTACTAGAGGATTCCCCGCGATTTCTTTCGCGTACTTTCAGTTATTTATAGAAAATTTAACAAAGACACTTGCGCTAAGTCCATTGTTTCAGAATATGGACCTTAGTTGCTGTTGTCTAGGACCCTGCCATTGTATACCGAATAGAGGTGCCCCGGTGTTATAACTCTCAATTGATCAATAGCTTAAATCATGAATAATACAGCAACTATTAATATGTTCCTGTCTCTATCATATCGTTAAGTAAAATTGTTTTAAATTGATATGTCTTTTTTTTATATAAAAGTCCCATTTTGCAACTGCTTTTCATTAAAAAAAGCTTAATATGAAGTTTTCCATTTACGTCGCAAAAGGTAAATAACAGAAAATTCGTCGTCAATCGCAGATTACGAAATTGCAGCAAGAGCGGTCCCGTGATTCGATATTCGCGGTATCGTTAGTAGGTCGTATCGTTTACTACGTAGTTTATCATAGAAGAGGTTTTGCATGTCAGTAGTTCAGTTGCGACCTTAATCGTCCCGTCCACGAAGCGCTTGATAGATAGTTGAGATGGTCGCGCGCCGTTGCTCTCAGAACAAACTATTATGAATATTCCCCTGTGGCATGCCTGCGTAAGATAAATGAAATACCAGCGACATTATCGAAAAGGAAAATTCTGCACAAAAACATTTTTATGAAATACAGTGTCTTTTTTATTCAAGTAAAGTAAAATCCACTTTCTTCTTTACACTTTTTTTATTTGCGTCTTGCCGGGAAAGAGATCCAAACATACAAGTACAAATAGACATACGCAAAAGAACACATGGGTTTTCGTCTAAATAAGGTTATACACGGAACCCAGTAGCAAGCAGTGAATTGCTGGGATAAGCGGTTGTAGGCTTTGATGGATTGTAGACAGGAGCTGGAGTGACGTGGCAATGGTCCTCCCTCACATGAATAAAAGGTAAAGGTCTAACATATATAGCTATTTTTGTATGTGATGTGAGACTCAATGTACCTGATATTCACATCAATATTCTGTATTTCTCGCAAAAAAACAAGGCACTGAATGTAGAATGTAACCTATATCCATTAGAGTCTAGATCAATCTTCACTAACTAATTATTAGAGGAGGTGTTTTGTGGGTGTCTGAACATTTACCTGTTTACGTAGGTATTTTTTTATATAAATTATGATTGTAATATGAATTTTATCGATTGATGAACTGTAGGATTTTGTTTGTAAAGCATTTACTCCGCTTTCTAATTAAAAGAAGTGAAACTTATTTATTCATTACTTTACTAAATGGAATTATAGGATCATTTTAGAGTAATTTTGTATCGTATTTATAAAAAAAAATAGTGAAAGTTACTGTTAAATTCATACCAAGCAATTCATACGATCTAGTACCGACGTATATCTATAGGCCCTAGATCAACATTCACAAATATTTTGACATTCAAATCTATTCAACGTGATTCATGGTCGCGATGTCACTCCGTTTAATTCCAGTCGGCCTCCTTTATGCTGACACTTGACAAATTACATAGAGATTTCATACTATCTCTCATCAAAAGAGATATCAAGGTGTGTTGTTACTCTAAAATGCATTACCACATTGTTACGTTAAGGCTATTCTATATACACTTCACCCCTTTTATTCCCTTAGCGAAGTAGGCTGAGGTATAGCTAAGCAAAAGCCCTCGGTTCACCTTGCGTATAGCAATCTCAGGCTATTCTAATTAAGAAGTTTTTTTTGTTAAATTGTTCATTATTGAATCCGTTCATTCGCTCAAGTTATTGTTTCCTTTAGGTAGATGCTGACTGACGTTACGGCTCATTATGTAATATTCAAGACGAACAGTATGTGGGAACTGTACTATGGAAACAACTCTCTGTACTTATCGCAAAATTTCTACGAGAGATTTCTGCAAATGTTACAATGAGGCGTGTAACCTCGCTCCATACCCAGCTTTAGGCACACGTACTTTACTATTGAAATACACTCATTGTAAGAAGCGTACTGAACACAAAGTTATAGTAATAGGTGTATGATAGTAGATAATAAAATTATAATAGTTTCACAAACCGTGGGCATGCCTAGCAAGAGCGTCTGTCTATGACGCTTTAGAATTGATTCTAATTATTTTCACGCGTATATTTAGCCTCACCGTAGACGCATTGTATATGTATAACGGTAATACATTATTTAAGCTCTGAAACAGACCCTACACGCCACTTGTACTAGGTCGAACGAAGAACCTTCGCATTCCTAACGAGCGACCCAAATACCTACCTAGTAAGCTATATACGCTTGTATTATTTTGTGTTAGTAAACATTTCGAGCGAAAACTGCAACATCAGCTTCATGGAAATAGTGTTGGTACTTAATACACGCTCGTATCACACGAACTTTGTTGATCTAAAGTTTCATACTGTGAATATTTGCCTGCCTTTGTTTTGAAAGCTTGCATCGGAATTAGTTTTTGGGCGGTTAGATATTAATCAATAACTATCTGTTCCAACTATAGTTAGGCCTTCTTAACCAGTGAGGCATGAATCACTAGGCAATATCTAGTCAAGTTCATGTAAGTATCGATCGATCGTAACCGTATTAATTTCATTTTCATTTGCGCATTTCAAGGACCTAGTACTCAAGTAACATAATGAATAAAGTTATACCGTTGAACCATATTGTAGTTCTTAACTAACAAAGTTGTCTTGCCCGGAAATCGAAAAGCAAAGAAAAGAAAATAATAAATGCACTACGAACTTGCTACGACGCTACGAGCTACGCCGTAGACGAAGCTACGTAGCACAGCGCATTGTAACGCCGCATTGTTAACCCGTCAAAAGTAAAAAAAATGAGCCCAGGCTTTCACAGAATGAATCATTCATGTAAGTAGCAATCCATTAAATAAAAGAGAAACGTCCATACTAATGGTATCCTCTATTCAAAATCACAACAGCCACTAAACGATTGAAATAAATGCTTCTATCTTAATCGGCATATTAAATTTTCACTTGTAATGGATGTTTTATTTAAAAACGATGTACAGTTTTCCCAACAAGATATAAACAACTGAATACCAAAGTACAAACGGCACATTTTCTCGTGGCGCTATTCATACGATTGAGGCGTGTTTTTTATTACAAATTGTATGTAATCTCTCTCGCATCATTTGCCTTGCGCATTGTAGCTAGAGAGGCTGCACAGAATAACAAAAGACAAGTATTGTGAAGGTTTCGTCGCGTTTGTATCGCAGACATTGCTTTACATGGCTGCCAGATTTCCTGCGCATTTTTCCATTCAGCTGATTCTTAGTATTTCTGATTCCAAATTTGAACATCAATCAGTCAATGTAAGATTTTCCGGGAACCTGTGTTTAATTAACAATTTGTACCCAAGCTTGAATCTTACAATCTCACAACACAACATGAATAACCTCGGAATGAAGACATGCTTCAATTATCCAAAATCCGGATTATCCGTAAGACAATCACGGGTAAGCGCAATAAAGTACGATTTACGTGGAAAATTAGTATGGGTACCTAATAATCTAACGTATTTTCTGGAGCGAGAATCATTACCGGAATTATGCGATAAACGTTTTAAGAAATTTTTTATTGAACCATCTCAAACAGAACTAACGTCCTCGTTTGGATAATTAAAAAAATGCTTTCCAAAACATTGTGGAATTACGTCAAAGTATTTTAATTACAAACTTTTTGTTGTTTATAACACAATTTCCTAGAGACTTTTCTTTATAAAAAAGTATAAGTTGGACGGAACCCATTTTTTCACTATTCGAGAATATGAATAGGCGTCAACTTTCTTCACTTCTAAGTAGGTACCTAACATTTAGATAGTTGACAGGAATGTTTCTTAACATCAGAATTTTTGGGCCTAATAATAGCAACATTCCATAAACATTTTATAAAAATCGTGGATTTAATAAAACTTATTTTCAAATACTACGTTTATCTAGCTCTGTTTTCGGAAAACTTCAGAGATTATCGTGTCAGTAATCATTAGAAAATAAAATAGAGATTATTTAGTAGTTTTTAGAAATATGTGTTTAGATATCTTTTCAAACTTTGTAACTGGCCACTACTTGGAATCTAGATGTAGGAAGTCTTTGATATCGGCAGTCTTCTGTAAGCTCACGAGGCCACCGCCGTCGGCCACAGCCTCGGTTCGGCCCCCTCTCAGTAATTAGGGGCTTCAATGTCCGGAGCGTGCCCCTCTGCATCTGAATATTTCCCCGCAGACCAACTTTCCCTTACTCGTTACCACCAGGATAGAGTTTTATTAATGTCCGAAATGATAACGACATGTCGCGCCAACCATCGCCGCGCTGGCCGAGTGAAACAGCTGAATTACTGAATTACTAACTACTCACGACCTCACAGCCACTGGCCGCCATGTTTGTGCGCGGCACAATTTAATTTTTTAACCACTTAAATGTCACTTTGACATCGTAAATCTTGCGAAATGTAAATATTAACTTTCCCGTGCGCTTTTATCTGGAATAAATGTTGCTTTCGTAAACGTTTGCTGTCTATAATAAATATTATAGTGGATCGTGAAGGTACATCATGCAATGTGTCTTGTTAGCCCGTGGTACGTTTTCATTTAAAGAGATTTATTGACACGTAATAAAGGTTGAAGCTGAGAACAGGGGCCACGAAGGCATTTCGACGCCGAAGGGATGTTTCATCAGTTTCATCGGTTGGAGCGTGTACGAAGATTTATGCGGTTGCAATAAAATGCTTTTCTTTGAATAAACAACTCTGAGAATTTGTGTGTAACAAATTGCCTTTGTTCGAAGCCAACAGCGCGCCATTAGCCGAAAATATTATATTCTTTTTAATGGCGTGAAGTGAGACTTCAGCGGCTGTTGATTAACGCGAGTGGGCAAAGCGGCGCTGCCTCGCCGGCTATTTCGTGATTATTACTACAATTTCTGGTTGATGTTCCTCAATCTACGTACTTTTTTAATGCATAAAATGCTAATAACTGCCATTTATATACTTCTAATCGTTTAGTTGAATTAGTTTAGAGACTTAAAAGATTAACAAGTTCCGCAAAGAAAGGAATTTACCTTTTTATTAGAACGCGGCATAAAATCTAAAATTACACGGGTGAAACTTTTCGACGTTCCACTAGTCTTAATATACATGAAAATCTGACTGGCTTATAATATAGTACGACATTATCCATTGGGATTAGAATCTGGAATTTCTGCGTAAAACTCGCTTTTATTAGGCAAAAGTTTATATTTTTAGAAATTCAACCCCTAAACAGATTAAATGCGGGTTTAATGTTTTTATACAGAAAAACGATAGATGGAAAAGGAAGTAAAACTCTAGAGACTTATAAATTACACATTGTCTTTTGGGCGACCGTCTACGTATTTCTACCGCATATTTTGTAAACAAGTTAAAGTACCCACCAAATTTGGTAGGTATCAACACATCTTAGATTATTTGATCTACTCTATTCAACATGTTTGCTTTAATTTATGGGGCAGGAAAGCAACTGAAGGCATATGCAAATGAACTGACAATTAACTACGCATTTTCGCATGTCTAATCAGTAATTATCGCTTCCGGAGCAAGTTGGCACTAAAACAGCTTTTACATAAATGCGTGTATTCACGTCAACAATATATTATTGTGATCTAGGAAGCACCTTTGAAGATATTTATTATGCTTAAATACATCTCACCCGTTTATCAGAGGTAGGTAGAGATTACTGACTTCCACTTGTCTATGATCCTGGCAAATTTCTTTAGCCAGATCTGTATAATAAGAAAATATTTCTTAGATTACTAGCGTCTGTTGGTCGGATATTTGACTTGTAACCGGGAGGTCGCAGGTTCGAGTCCGGCTACTGGACGTGTACCAATGGGACTCTTTTTCAGAGCCTATGTACGCAACGCAACGCTCGTACGGTGAAGGACAACATCGTGGTGAAACCCGCACTACACAAGGTGTGTGAACCCTATAACGGCGATGGGCTCACCCCCTGTCACGTTGGGTTAAATACGCTTGGTGAACCGTGGGCATTTGCTTACTAAGCAAGTGCCTACCCCGCTTTGCGATTAAAAGGCGTGAAGTGTTTTTTTTTAATTATTTTATTCTTTACTATGCAGGTAGTTGAATACAAACATCAGATGTTGTATTGTGACGCCCCACAAGAATATCATAAAAATATACTAGACTAATAACTACCTTCAGATTCAAATTATGAATCACACAGAGAGATACTATTATAAACTAATGAAACTAAAATTAAAAGGCAAGACACGAAACGTTTTCGCGAAAAAAAAAACTCAGAAATCAAGAAAGTGCCATTTTATCATTTCTTTTTAATTTCGTCAGCTTTCATTGATTCCCGAAGAGTCGGCGCAAAATGTTTAAAAAGTAATTTCGTCCCTACACGAATGTCGGGAGCTGAGTAAGTTTCCAATTTCTTTCGAGTTGGAACCAACAGATCGTGCGCTCTCCGGCAAAAACTAATTAAGTCGAACATCGGCGTGTGTAGCCAGTAATGAATGGCGACCCTCTCCGCAAATGAGCTTTTATTAAAAAGGAAAACGAATATCTGATGGTAATTGAATAAGTGCAATACGGCGCTTCGGCGGCAGTCCCGCATCGCTCCTGCAACACTTTTATTTCATTTCTCTGTTTTCTTGTTTCATTTCTTATAAATGACTCAATAGATGTTTTTACAATCACAAGGTACTCGAATTATAGACAATCTATTCGCGATTTCATCTAAGTCTTCGATTTTTTTACTAATCTTTGGGTTGCCTTATTGGACTCTCCGTAAGGGATATAGGCAATCTGCGCAAATTTGTATATATAACTCCAGCCTATGTCACACGGGGATAACGTAGCATCCCAACAATGTTGAAAGGATTTTCAAATAGTTATTTTCAAACAAACAATCAAACTAATCGACCTTCCTAATAGTATATATAAAATAGTGAAGTATGTTCTTATGATTCCAAACTGCGATTCACATGAAAACGCAATCGGCTTCGTACACATATTCGTTTGATGATGTCGACCACAACTTATCATTGGATATTAGAACGTGTACGTCCCGGCGACACTGACGCGTGCATATTATTTGAAAGCTTAAATCAAATAATGGAGGCATTTGAAAGTCAATTCCAGTTTATGCTAGTTGCAGCCATCCGGGAGTGAGGTCTGTGTGCCACTTGGCACGTGAAGCGTAGTCATTGAACTATTCATTATATCAAACGCTTTACTCTCATATTATTTATCGTACACCTTTCTTTAGTGATGCAGGTATTTTATTTGAACATGAGGTTTTCTCATAATGCTATAGCTGAGGTAATCAAAGATACAGAAACGGTTGAAAATTCCATTTGAATTTGAGTACAGTAAAATACCGATCAGCTGACGAAATTGAAAAGTTTTAGAGCAGTTACAGATTTAGATATGTGATAATACCTCGCAAACTACAGATTTTTTCACAATTGCAAACTGGCTTATTTCAGCTTTTATTAGATCCTCCTAATTGGCTCTAGCGAAGCAGAAGAATGTGCTAATTTAATATCGTCATAGGCATGGGCTGCTAGATTCAGCTTCACTGGCTACCGTTTCTGATCAGATAACAGAATGTCCCTGATTTAGCGGAACCTGATAATTGGCTTGCGGCCACAAATTCGACACTAGTGAACCGAAGCACCTATTTAAACGAACCTAGTATTATTACCGAACTACATTGATGAAACATTCCTCTGAATATCCATTATACACTAAACGCACGCGCTAAATAATATACGTGTTTGTTCACCGGCGATTTGATAAAACATAATTTCACTTTACACTAGGAGCAACGGCTAGATGCCGACGTCAATTCAGCGCCAGCCCTCGCAGGAAGCCCGACAATAAAACTCAAGCCACTTACTCTCTGTGTTCCATCGGCGTACGTGCCAGAACGGCTGAAACAAGATAGTGCCAGTTTCACCAATTACCGGGATGAAGGGAGGGAGAGGGGTGAATGGGACAAGAGGTGAGGCGCGAGTGGGTCACAACAACTCCTAGCGCAGCGCCGACAACCGCCGCCGCACGGCTTAACCCTCCTGTACCTACACAACCGCGCTCTGACCCCATTCCCCTACGCAACAAACAATAATTTGACTACCGTAGACAACTTCTTAAATGGTCGTCAACTTGGCAACCCACACTTGACAACACCAGCTGAAGTAGCAATACAAATAATTTAGGAACCTAAAATGGCCTGCTGCCAACGTTCAATATAGAGGTACAGTGTCTAACCTTACACAGAGCCGTTGCAGCGTAGCCATTCCGAACTTTGTGTTTTTACTGAAACTATTTTTATTGCTTTCGTGCTTCATTGCCTTCCACATCTTTGCTAGCCAAACTTTTTTATTTCGCAACATGTACAAGATTCTATCCAAACTCGAATTATCTTAATATAAGTTGCCTTGGGTGTTGGGAGACGTAACTAAGTATCTATAGGTACGAAGTGAGACGATACCTAAGTTCACCCCGTATCGAACTTTTGGCAAGTTGGCATCTAGTTATATCGTCGACATCAGTTCGGAGTGCAACATCCCTGAAGTATAATCAATATCCCTAATTGCGTAGACGATGCAATGTGGAGCAAATTGGGGACTTCTGATGGCTCAGTTTCGGTTGCTAATGTTACGTGCTTTTCCGTATGGTACGTGATTCTGTGTGTCTGTAAGAAACGTGATGATTGGTGAGGGCGTCCGGGTCGGCTCGCCGGATATTATTCCGGGGCCGGTCGTTCTCATGCATATTCATTGACCGTATCCGAGAGCGCGTATTAATTTGCATGGCGGCCCCAGGACCGGCGCGGGCGGCCGGTGGCGCGGCCGGAGACTGCGCCCCGTGACGTTTCTTTGTCATAAATCCTCGGACAGTCATGATTTGCTTAATAGTGCATGAAATCGACCATTGATAATCTGAAAACATGATCATGGATTATTTTTAATGTCTCCCGGATGTTCAATGTCTCATTTCGTTGTAGTTTTATCGTTCTTTCAGAATATTTATGACAGAAGCTTATCAAATATTAGACTTGAGTGCGCGCAGTTATTTGATTTCCACACACAGTGAGAGAGGAGCTAGGTGTCTTGTCGCCGTGTACACTGAAGTTTGAGAAAGTGACAAACTTCCGCAGCGTAGATAAAACATGTCTTACGTGTCGGCAGAACTTTTGCGACGTGTGCGCCTCCACGGGTCTGCCGCCGCCGCCGGTCCGCTGCCGGCGATGATGTCCGCTTGTTTACGACCCAAATCACTAATTTAATTACTGAAACACATTCGTTGCTTTCGTTAACAATACTTGGGCATAGCTATTTTACAAACCCTCCTCCCAAACTTAATGAATATTAAACGAGTAAATTTCCTCTTATTGAATGACTATCGGCCAATGAATGCATTGTTTGTGAGAACAGCGCTTTTACTACTTAATTTAAAAGCTCTCGGCCTTTTAGCTCTAGACAAAAACGTATAATTAAACTTTCTCTATAAAAACTCAATCCTGCCTTTGACGTTAAGAACGGGGAAGAGTGTTAGATATTTAAAATGAACTTTCCTAACTTTTAATATAGCGAGCTCCGCTAATAAGACGTAATTAATGAATGTGGAAGGAAGTTGATTTAGTGATTCATCTTAGGGAGTGACGTCACGGGCCTGGTAGCCTCAACCAATTAAAAATGATAGCTATTTTATGTTTTCCGTTCTTGTAAGGGGTTCAAACATGCATATCGCAACGTAAGTAATTTTTTCATTACATGAGAGATCTCGTGTAAATAGAAACCCTAAATAAATCGTAGGCATGTTAAGAAATGCATATGCAATTAAAAAAACTTCTTTAAAATTTTATCAAAAAGCGACGACATGAAAAAATAAATTTCATTCCACTCAGTTCAGTCACATCCAAATTAAAACTTTGTGAAAAATAACATCTGTTAATGTAATATGCGTGGCAAATACTTCGCACAGAATACGCTACTGCTTGCCATAATATGAAGCTGTTATTTTGGCACTAGCCTGGCCGCACTACACTTTTGTTACTTACGTAAATAGGAACATAAATCATCACGTTATTTTCTGAAACGCAACTGGGCATCTGTCTTGGCGAAACTGTGACAAACGTTAGCTTAATATTGTATTTCTTTATCTTGAGATGGGCCAACGGTTGTAGTTGTCAGCATGTCTGCCTCTATTCCGTAGGGTCGTGGCTTCGATTCCTACCGCTGACAGGTATTTATGTGACGAGCTTTTAAGTACTTGTTGAATGTGTATGGATATTTAATTTATGTAAGTATGTATTTGAAAAATGTATTTAAGTATATTTCGTTAAATCCCATAACACAAGTGCTTAGGTACTTAACATGAGACGAAGGCAATGTGTGTATTGTTGTAAAAAAAAAATATTTTAGGGCATTTTGACAGGTATTCTGTTCGGATCATCACAATTTCTCGAGTAATTTACAATGCAAAAATCAAAGTAATACTTTATCAGTCTAATTTATTTAATTTAAACATTACTTCGTGATTTCTTTAAAAAATCTAATTATTTTTCTGAACAAGGGTTTCTGAGTATTACGTTGCAGTTACCTAGGTAGGTACTTATATGTGACCCGGAATGTTGTGTCACGTTTTTTATCCCATGAGATACATGCCTACATCTCAATCGGTAATCTAGATGGCAAGCCGTTTGCCACTGGGTAGGACATTATATTACTGGGTGATTGCTGGTATGACATCTACTATTCACAATTTAACTTCATAGCTCTTCTTAGCTATGTATCTCTTTTAACTGCTCAAAAGCAAAGTTTACAGAATTCTTTCCATGATAAACATTGCATATATCACCAAAACTGTATTCTCTCAACAATGTATTTAGGTTTCATACATATAGGAATATTTTCCTTCCCAGAGGGGTGTGTGCCAAGTCTTCCGCGTTTGCAAAGTCTCCGCCCATTTGGCATTGCCTTACCTGTCTAAGTTATTTTGATATAATGGAGAGCGGGCCTCACCTGCAAACTTTACAATTTACGAGAGGATGCTTAATGCTTTAAGGAACTTACATACGGTAGTACCTAATGATTATTTGATATTTCTGCACGTGAACTGTATTCGAAGAGGAATCTTACGGTTATTCCTTTTTTTAAATCGGTGTTCTTCGAGAAGTAGAAGTTGCGTAGGCGTGTAGTCTGGTTGTTCGACATAGAAGAACCCAGACGCCGGATCACCTAAAGGCCGAGTTAAGCAAGTATCCAGTTGATTACAATACGATAACCAATCTACATGGATTTACAAAACAAAACTCAATATTAAAAAAAATAACTACGTAATTAAGCACAGTTTAAAATGTTGCTGTCATTGATCATGACCTGAAAAAGTAGGCTTCACGACTCACACAGTTATGAAACTTGCCATCAAATACCTGCAGATGAAGCTTTCAGACCGAGCCTTCAAAACTACTTGTGTAATTGAAAACTTTGTGCGGTACTTATTGTACAACTTTTCAAATATTATAATAAACTGCGGCCCACGTCGTCGTAGATTGCGAATTACATTTTGAAGTTCTTAAATAACACTACACCTACATTATATAATATTGAAGTATGGATGGTACTCTCTCTCAGAGCGAAGGCAAGATGCTAGTTCATGTCACAAGAGACTGTGACATCATGCTAAACCGGAGGCTCATTTTCGTGGACAAATGCAGCATGCATTCTGTGGTATCCTGCTGCAATTATTATTTTTATGCCTATTGTGTGTTGTATTTGTTCATCGAGAATATAATGATGTCTATGTCCATGCACGCCTGTAACCTAAAAGGGTACGCAGAAACAGTGGGCCTTCGCTTGCTATGAAGTCAGAACACCCATTCAAATAAATTATTGTTGGAACAGGTCAACTTGTGTACGTGTTACCTGATATATATTCAAAAGTGTTATAAAAACCAACGACACTATAGGAAATACAAAATTGCAGGTAAATGCGTACTCGTTACCTGAATGTATAAACCTAACCTGTGCAAGGGAATATCGCGTCCTGCTGGATTTCCATTTGTCGCGGGGAGAATTTCTCAGTTTAGTGTTTTTACAATTCCAATATCGCATTAGCATGAAACACGAGAAGTGTCGGCATCGTTGTGCTTTCTCTTTCTGAGATATGATGTCGTCCCGCTCACACCCGGCCACACGTGTGCTGAATTGGCGTACTCAGTTCACTGTTGTTGGAACCTAACAGGTCCTTATATTACAAATTGTGCTTACTGTTGTTTTCCAGACGGATTGTTTGATCGTACAATGTGTGTAGTCAATATTGAGGCAATTTAGATCTTAGCCGCCTGTATCTAAAATAGATTTTTCATGACAAGTATATTCCTCCGATAAATAACAGTTGATATGTGACTTCACGTCTTATAACTGCAACTAATAACTGAAGTGTCAATTATAAACCCTCCTTTAGAAATTGAACGTGTTTCTAAAGCACTGAATTCAATGAACAAGTAGCCATCGCCTCAAGTAGTATCATCTTATTTGTAAGAATTTCCTCTTTGAAAATGTTTTTGTACTCATTAGTGACAGTGCAAGTAAAGTTAATACAAGTTATTTTTGGTTATAGATACCAGAAAGTCCTTCAAGCTTTCTATAATAGCCTTGTAATAGTTCAAATGTCCATTGTTACCTGACAATACAGGGACGTAAGTGGATCTCGTCTTTGTACTAGGGCTATTGTTGTTGTTCCCAATGACTTTGTTAAGATCAAAAGTTTTATTTATACCATGAGTAGCGTCGAGTTTCTATCGGCGTAAAATGAAAAGGATAGTTTTATATTGTAAATGAATGTTTTCCGGTTTATTTCATTTTAGTACCTAAATCCAGAATTGCAATTTCTAGACATAGTAGCGAATTGTATGACTGTTCATCATCCTTCTTTCACAAAAAATACCCATCGGATTCCGGCGAAACTTTTCAGCATTGTGGCTTATATATCAGAAGCACTTAAGTTAGAAGGACGATCAGTAATACATAGCTTTCCCTATTTTCTCTACAAATAAGAAAGGACAAAATTGCGAATGTTGCGGTCTGCATCAGAATGTGCTATAAGAGGATCTGATATCCTGCCCCGAGCCGCTTTCTCTTAGCAGAGGGCAATCGGCGACCAGCGACGCAGCACTTTCTTTCAGCCTTTGATCAAAGGAAGTAAATTAAAAAATACCGTCGCTACAGATAAGGGAGTCCCCATGTGAATCCGCAATAACGAAGACGACCGAGAAAATTATCTTTGCTTAAGAATGTCTAGTTTTAGTCTGAGAATAGTTATTAAAGACATAAAAAATATGATATCACATGTGTTGTGTGAAGTACTGGATGTAAAAGACGACGTAACTATTTTTGGGGTCTCAGAAGGAATAATTAGTAGATGGACTTAGCCTTAGCATAGCTCTAATGACTATAGCAGTACCTTCGCCGGAGGAAATATTCAAAACCCCACCTTTTTCCAAAGGACAGATTCACGGATCACTCGTTTGAACGTTAGTTAAGGTGGGGTGAGCGGTAAATCGTTAAAAACATGGCATACAATTTATCTAAGCGCAAGTACATCAGTTCGGTGATGTAACTCCCAACCGAACTGCCGCGGGAACCAAAGCTCGTCAAACGACATTGCATAAAGCAATTTAGACTTTGAAGGCACGAATCGAATGTTCCGAAAACGTAATTTCTCGTTTCTCGAGTTCCGACCTCTTTCATTATCCTATTCAAACTTATCTTTGATCGTAGCTAATTATTTTAATGTAGCGGATAATCTGTCAATTACTTTCCTTCTGGCGGGTCAATTCTGCTATTGAAGTTTGATGAGATAAGAAGTGCTGTTGAAATTATAGTAGGTAGGCTAATAATCACAAAGGTGTACTACGCTAAGGTTGAAAGTCACATGAATGTCATCAATCATTAAGGTTTGTTATTTACTTCTCCCAATATAACAACTCAAGCCTATTGAGACTTCAGTGACACAGAAAATGACATCAAAAGTGATAAACCACTTGCTTGGCCGACTCCTGAATTAAACGTGAAAATCGTTTTCAAAAGCTCAATGTTGGCTTTTTCACACAAGAATCAAAATATCTATCCATCATCGGTGTAATTTGCACTTTCGCATCGTCTATAATTTAAAAAAAATGATTTTTTTGTTACCAAACTCTTTTCACTGAAAACTAAGTTTCATGTTTTTGCTCTTGACTCCAAAGTAGCTTTTATAACGGCATTTTAGCTGCCGAATGCCCGACTGTTAAGTAAAGGATGACAGAGTGTGCCAGTCATGTCTAGTCCAAAGAGTTTATATAATTTGTAACGTGTGACGTCTCATGGATCCATTGTTCATTACTACAATACAATTACAATACTAAGGTAAATTACATTAGCCGCGTGGTGTTGGGTAGTAGAATACGTGTGTCACCACGCCATCATATCTTTTTCCATCTTGGGAATCGTATGAGGCGACCGAGGGAAGCAGCGCTCTCTGTGAGTTAAACCACAATGACACTGCGATCGCCAACCTGCCTGCCAAGCTTGGCGATTATTGGCATAAATGATCATTCAAATCATTGGGGTAGGCCCACGTCCAGCAGTGGACGTTATATGGCTGATTATGAAACTACATGCTAAATGCCTAGCTACTTACTGTAGCGTACGATACGACGCAATCGAACCTTAATCACATCTCCCTCGTCGATCGTCCGCAGAATGTGCTGTTTCATTCAACGCTACTCGACTGCCAGTACTTAGGTGTTAAATGTACAGTGAGCATTGCAATAAGTGGGCAACACAAATTGCTACTGTGTCGTGCAACAACAAATTAGAGGGCTAAATAAATTCCTGCAATTACTGACGTACAGTCGGCTAAAAGAGTGGTCTATAAATTTCTATGATATTTCGCGTGCAACCTGACACTAGGGTAAAAAGCTTTTATACGTGACAAGGAAAAATGAGCTTTATTGTTAAATGAGCCATTTTCTTGGCCCTACTCATTTGTCACAACTGGCTTTACATACATACATTAACGTCCGGAAACCCTAGTGGGGTGTTGAATTGAATCAGGAATTCCATTGTTATGATAAATTGCATACGTATATAACTAGTATTATAAACGCGAGAGTTTGTTTGGATATCTGTAGTTGGATGCTTTTTGTTGCTCTTACACGTGTTTGTATACCGTAAAATAATTTGAATGACGTTACAATCACTTTGATCTAAAACGTTCCATTAAAAAAAACTTCACAGGTGTCAGTACAGTTTACTTCATATACCGATATTTGAACACAAATATCAACGTAAAATTCCATAAAAAAATACGTATTATATAAGGTACTTGCAGTTACGTCATTTTGAGTAATTTGTCGCGAGCTAATTGGCCGAGGGTGGTACGTTGTCGCGGCGTGCAGGCACACTCCGGACGTCTTATGTGTAGCCAACAGCGACCCAACTGCGATAACAGTAAAAACACCGGCCGTGGTAGTGTACGTAATTACCAGCTGCAGCAAAAGGCTGACAGTGTCTCAGTACTGTTGCTCTACTTTGCTCCACTTATGTCGTTTTGTTTATTTTTTATAGAAGTAAATTTCCGACTAGGAAAAAAGTTGCAACTGACATTGTCGTCGAAAATTTAATAACACCATCCTTCACGTATTTTGTTCCGAAAGCGGGGTAGGCAGAGACACTGATTTTTATGTATTTTTCACTTGTGTCAACACCAGCCCTGTTTGTGGTTTGATTATGGTCATGAAAATGGTATAGTGTCTGTTTTTTGCGCTTTTATGTAAAATCTGTAATAGAACTGTGATCTATCACAGGACCTCTAGGTCCATTCTTCAATAAACCCACAAGGTCGACGTTGTCAAAATGATTCCCTATCGCCAACACAAATGTCACTATAAGCTACTTCCACCTTCCGAGATGTTAATGTCAGAATCATCTAACGCTTATTTCAGTCAGTCAATTGCTTTTTAATCTTTTTATATTTTTTTTTTCTAACGATACATCAGTCATTTTATCTTACAATCCTAAAGGCCGATGTTCACCCAATTCTAAAATTAAATAATGCAAATTCATTAAGGAAATATTTTTTTTTTCCATTACGCCTTCCGGTCGTCGACAGGAGAAGAAAATGGATTAAATTCGATTCCAGCAATTGTAACCTTCCCATTGTTTCAATAATGCTTTTGTGACAATTAACACTTATTTGATGTATACAGGGCGTACTAGATGTTGCTGATACCGTATTTTTTTCTAGAAGAAGAAGAAATTAATAATTCTTTTCTCACACACACACTATTCTACTACTATTCTTAAAATAACAAAACAAAGCTGTGGCAGTAGTAACAGGATCCGTAAAGTACAAGTATCCAGTTATTATAATGTACTAAATACGCGCGATTATAACGTATTAATACTTATATATGTCTACGTTCAAACGATTATATTAGTACAAACAAATCAAGCACTAAACTACATGCTGAAACTAGGTATAGTATTAAAACGTGCTCGTATTTCAGAACATTATATTGCATGTTAATTCGGCGTGTAATAAGCAGCCAGGGGGTGGGGGGCGACAGAGACCGCAGCGAAGCACTTAGCCGCCCACCGCAGCTTTACTAAGCTCAACCCCACGCTACCTACTAAATACTATTACTTTACGTACCTACAAACTACAAATACTGGCAAAACCTCCACCGTGACATCTAACCACGACTGAAAATATGTTTTCTATTTTTTTACCATCTTCAGTAGATAAATATTTGCGATTGTTCCTTAGTACTATTATTTTAATATGAATTTTATGTTACGTCGTGAATGCCTAGTAGACTGATTTTTAAATTATTATTCAAACGCATTCTGACGTTTAGTAATTGCAATAAACAGTAAAGTTTTTTTAAGCGCATAATATTGTGGCCTCCTTGCTGCCGCGCGACTGACAGCACGGATTTTTTTTTTATTCTGACAGCAATTTTTTTATGTCTTTTGTACATACAGTTTCCCAATTCATTACCAGTTAGTATTTTCATTCATAAATTTGCAGTTTCTAATTCTATGAATCTATCTCTGTCTACCACAAGCTATCGAAGCAACAATAGTCTCTTCTTTGGACTTTGACTAATTAGATGGAGTACTTATGGTAAGTGGTCCACCTATCATCCAATAACATTCTTGTCACACTAAATATCACGTACATACGTTTCTTTTTACGCTATGTATTTGATGATAATAACACTGTTTCATTATTTTTACGTCCCAGCCCAACCAGAGCAGTTTCTTAGTGTTTATTACACTGTAATTTTATTGTAAATAAAATCGTACTTGAATATTTCTGCTGAGGTTTGTGCCATGTAAGCTTTCTTTCGCCGACAATCGCCGCTGGCTGACAAGCTCATTCCAAAGACTACGCCCAAAGAGAAAAACATCTGCCGCTATTGTTCCTACTTACCTTCATTTTGTCTGCCCCCATTTCAACCATCCCTGAATCTGATCAAAACGATATCTTAAATTATAATCACTGAATATATAACAAAATACAAAGACGGAAGGGAAGTAATAAATTAAAACGAGCCGTAAAAATCCGCAATTCAAAAAAGTTATAAACAGCTATTGAAAGATTCCTGAACGGAGTTTTCTATTCGTTATTCCATCGAATCATGAAATCTGTCGCAAAGTTCAATAGTAAAGCGATAACTTAGTTGTAAAGTTGTTTTATCTGGAAGTTGCAACTTCGACCCTCGTCGTCGATGCTCACTTCTTCTTACCTACATGTAGAATGTATACACTTCTTTCTAAAAAAACTAACAATGTATTAGTTTTCGTCTTCCCGTCGTTCACCCTTTCAGCACTGAACTAGCAAAATTTACAATCACTTGATCACGGATTTGTTCGGTGCAGTGGAAGAATACCCTTTACAAAGTTACGGAGACAAGTTCAGGACGCTCCGCTCCTTGCGGTATTTTGTTGTTGTTGTTTTACCTTCTTACGACAGCATAAAATATTGCTTGCAAAGTTTTAGGGTAGCTCATAGACGCAAGAATCACTTCTATGTGGTAGTACACAGTCCTCATTTTAATGTATTACAACGTTATTCGAGGCGCCGCAATCAGCTCGGGCCCGCTTCGTCAAGTCGCACAAAGGTTCTCTCAGGCACTACAGCTTTTCCCTTTAAAATTTTACCACGGACCGCAATTGTTTCTTTCATCGTTTTATTAGCTTTGTTTTTGAAGCTTGTTTCCTCTCCTTTCAGTTGAACCTTTGATCTGAATGTGAAATTGCGGGACGCTGGAAGAACATATTTTGCAGCAGCACTACTCATAGTATTAATGCCGGTGCAGAAACTAGTGTTGAGTTGAAAATTTATCGATAAATCTAAATCATTGATGCCATTCGTTGCACACAGCGATGAATGCAAGTAAAATTTCAGCTTGTTAATTGATAATGTATGCTATTCCTTTTGGCAATATCGCTATTAAATTTCGGATTAATTCGTGTAAAACCGATATTATGCGGATATGTGCAGTCCAATATTGTATTTGATCTGCGTGTGCGGTGGTGCGTGCGTCGCGGCGGCGGCGGCGGCGGCGGCAGCGCTGGCCCGCGCCCGCCCATCCGTGCCTATCCGCGCTTCATCGCCGCCCAACGCCGCTATTGTTTAATGCGAACAATTTATCACCACATAAATTCACACTATCGCAGCTAGAGGAAGATATTTCGCCACTTTATCCAAAAGAATCGTGCACAAACGCAAACCCTACCATACGTTGCTGCCAAAGAAAAGAAAACTTTATCGCTTGAAAGTAACTGCTGCTCGGACAAATATTTGAATAATTTCGTCTCCGTTATTAGATTTCCAATTGAGGAATTCGGAGGAAGTGGAATTGAATAGGTAAACAAGTAGCTACTTAGACGAACAATCCAATTGCTTTAATAAATTCTAGAATTTGTTTTGAGTTGTTTTTAATCAGCGAAGTGTTTTGCCATGAAGTGCTTGGATGCTGCAGATTGTGTGCGTAATGTTGGTTATTGTTTGCCTGGCGATACATTTACATGGAGCAATGTTACGACAGAACTGGACTTGGTAGTGTTAGAGTGTGCCCGCAAGTTACATTTACTCTGGTATCGTGTAGCAAAGGCCTCATTCGAGCTCGGTAATAATATAAATATTAAAAGAATAATATAGCTTGGTAGGTTTCCACACTTTCATTCAGTGGAGTTGTTAAATATTCAGCAGCCGCCGACGTTCCTTTCCGCTACCTCGTCGTGAGAAACTCATAACTGGTACAACGTCATCGTATACACACACACACACACACCTTACCTCAGTTTACATTGGTTTCCAAATGTCGATGAGATCTTTGCCACTCCCTTTTTATAAAATCTTTCTTCATAGATATTAAGTTCAAAAGATTAGCTTGTTTGGGATGTAATGTCGAGAGGTATATATTTGTACAATATTAATATGAAGAAGACCTTGGTTCATTTCAATAATTTGAATATCGGGCGCCGCCGGTAGGCCAGTAGAATGGACAAATCAATCCCGAAATCATGTTATCGTTATAAGGAAGGGTCTGTTTTAAGATAACTTGACAATTGAAATCGGACTCCGTCGTTTTCGGTAGCAGACGTTGCGCATAATTTAGATAGATTTTAAACAGTTCGGGAATTGGTATTCCCAAGTTTCTGGGTTGTTAATAAATGAAATTAAAAAATGCTTGTTCAATTTTTATTTTTTATTTTGATTTCAATTGAGTCATTTGAAATGAAAAAAAGTTCAATTGAGTCATGGATAACGAAAATGTAAGGGAAAAATATTTTTGGCATTATCATAATCATCAGCCACTTGACGTCCACTGCTGGACGAGGGTCTCCCACAATGATTTCTATGATAATTGGGGGGAAATGCCAATAATCGCCACGTTTGACAGGTGGGTTGGCGATCCCAGTGGTATTGTATTCTAACTCACAGAGAGCGCTGCTGCAGCGCCCGTCCTCTGGAGAATTCCCTCGGTCGCCTCGGGGTAAAAAATATTATTGGTATATATTGTTGATGTGCACTTTGTTAAATACTGAAACTACTTACTTCGTTTCTACTACATCCCCTGTTTACTCATGCAAACAATATCTGTCTCACCTTATCCTGTAATGCAATATTCGTACCCATACATTATCGCTGATACAATAGTTATTGTATTTTAGAAAATAAGTCAATCAGTTGCAGTGTTTTATAAGAACTTCCCTTCACAAGTTTTGTTGCAATTAAGAGGCAAGTGCAGGCAAAGAAAAGCACAACACTTAAACAAGTTGAATTTCAGAGAGAGAGAAAAATGCTCGAGCGGAAGCAATTTGGTGTCTCTAGAGAGTTTGGGCCGGGTTAAGCACACACCTACATAATGCCAACCTTTTTTATACTTAAACTTTTAGAAATTCAGCGAGATAAATCACAAGACCCTACTACATAGAGCCACTGAATTTGAATAGGCTGGGAACTAAATGGTCATGCCTTTTGAATATTTACGTGTAGGCATCGGTTCGGATGACTACAGAAACGCAATAACATTTTGTTTATTCAGAGTTGAAGGGGAATTCTCAGAATATTTAAATAATAATTACTAATATTGAATCCAGCGCTTTGGTCATACTCCATTTTTTTTTTTCGAATTTTAAAACTCTTGGAAATATTGAAATACCTATATTGAAGAACCTCGTTTGGATCCCGATAATATGATCGTGTTTAAAATAAAAATTTGAAATGGTAATAAGTAATAGAAATAGTAGTACGAGTATTAAAAAAATATATTGAAAATAATTTTATTTAAAGTAATCATATATACCATAATCATACCAATGGAGATTTTTTGCTAACGAACCGTTTGTATTACTTTATCTAAATAGAAAACTAGTGTAATACTTACACAAACTAGTAGTAAAACATCCGTTGTAAATAAGTCAACGCAGTCCGTTCTATCGTTCTTGCTTAGCTAATTAACGAAGCCGGCGCATATCGTAATTTTTGCGGCACGTATTATTTTGCGCCTACGCGGGTAGGCGGGCGGGATGTAAATCAGTGGCGCGGCGGGCGCCTGCCACCTCCGTACAATTTAGGGCACTATTACAACAACCCCAAAGAACGATACACTTAGTGCAGCAACCAGAGATCTCTAATACTGATTTTGTACGGAACCTCGTGGATAGAAAAGGTCAGCTAATTTTTAGATGGGCAAAGCACCACGGTGGAACCAACTGTTATGAAAATGGTCTGTTACTACGTGAAAATACACAGGGGCGACAGTTCAGTAGAAAATCTATGTCGTTTAGTTTCAACTGTCCATTTCTGTATCGCGTCGCTTCTGGATTAAAAACTATTTAAAAGCAGTTCTGTTAAGCCGACCTCTCGGGCTCAAGGAGCCACTCGGAAAACGAAATATGAATTGGTTGTCATGATTTATTTCCCATCTGAAGAGTCGTTGGTCCATTGCTTTTCATTTTTGTCTCTTGCTCGTTAATGTTTAAAGATATTTCCTGTTTTAATTGCTTTATACCAGTATGTTACTTAATCTGTATGTAATTAATAATACTGACCGCAAAGAAAAGTTATCACAGTATTTTTTACTACTATTTGTTTAACATTCACAATAAATATGTCCATTTAAATTGTTGTCCATATTTTGCTATAGGTGGATTTTTCAACTCCATCTGGTTAGAATAAACTGCATCTCGTTTTGCTCAAAGGAAAAATTCATTGGGTTACAAAGAGAAGAAAAACTGTACTTAGAGTTTTTAGAAAATACGCTGCCATTTCCGGGAATCGTATCTTTTGAGCGCCATAAAATAATATTCTCTATTTTAAAGCCATTTGGTTTGTATAGCGTCAATGGCTCACACTATAAAACAAAAAATACATGCCGGTACATCATATTAGCAAACAGTCCTTTGTTGACGAAAGCTGATTAAAATAGCACGCTTACTTACTCCTCATTATTAAAATATACACACATGCGTATGAGTAAATGTGATATGAAAATTAAAACTATTAATTAAGTGTGCATTCACAGCCTTCGTATGGTGAAAATAATCTTTTGGAGACGGAATGTACCTACTCCATAATTCGTTCCAGGTCACTTATTTATCAGCTGATTGTTCTTTGATGCCTTGGGCTGCTCCGAGCACATCATTGCCAGAGAATGATGTGCCACAGTGGGAACCGGGTGTCCAATAATAAGGCCGCCGAATATCCATCACTGATTTATTTATACATATAAGTATTTATTGCACGAATTTACAATTGACAGTCATACCTGTGTTTCCTACCAGTCAACTCAAGTTGTGGTGATAAAAAAATTACCTCTATTTTTAACTCTTTCCCGGACAGTAAACGCCTATACACGTCATAACAATAAAACATCTATTTTGTCTATTTGACTGTCCGCCAATGTGTTAACTGAGTTTTATAGAGATTAATTAAAAAAGTATTGGTGGCAAGTATGCCAGTTAAAAATAAGGAAAGAAATATTATATTGCTTCCCTCCAGAACGGTTTCGGACCACAGATATATATTGCGCAAAGAAAAACTGTCGGACCGAAGTCAAATGAAGCTTTTCTTCTTTTTTTTTTGTTTGATATTTATAGAGCGTCTTCATCCCGTTCAGATTTTTCTTCCGCTTCGTTTTCCTGTGAAAAGGGTGTGAAAATGTCTCGACCTCAATAATAATAAAAATACATGGCCGACGACATGTTTTATTCCACCTTTTTATCTGTTACAACATCGTCTGCACAAGCACTGTCTGGAGATGCTCAAGCACTGACCCTGAGGGTTCTCATGCATAATGTAAACCTGCTGAAAAATGAGCTGATCACACAGCCCTTACTTGTTTCGCACACAAATCCGGGATATGTCCATTGAGATTTCCCGACCAAGCAAATTGGTTGCGTTATTTTCATAACCACTGAAGCAATATCGATACGAATGGTGCCACAAACTTCGGCTATAAGTGGGGTTGGACAAGTATCGCAACTCGGGACATACTTCAGTAGACATTCAGCTTCTCTGTTTGTTATCGAAAAAGTTTGGAGTTACTTAGATATTAAGAATTCTGTATTTACCACGGTCATCAGATAAATTGTTATGTAGAAGAGTTGGAAGTGGTTAGAGCTGTGCGTGGGTCGCGGCACGTGACGTCATTAAGGCTACCTGGCACGGCGAACCTCACGCCCGCTGGACGCCTTCCAAGAATATTATTATCAATATACGTGATGACTGTACCTCGTTCGCAGCAAACCGACGTACATGCCCTTTTTAAGATTTAGTGTTTAGCGAATCCTTATAAACACTCTAGCACATTAGCAAAGTCCATGACAAACAGTAAAGCATTATTATCCGATTTCGTATGTTTGCCCTAAAGTTTATTGTCAATAAATTTGGGTAAACCGTAAATCTGGAGCTTGGAAGGATAAGCCGGGTATAACGGGAGACGGCCGCCTCCGGGCGTGCGAAGTGAATACGTGCGTGAAGCGCCGCGACCCGCGCCGTAATGAGCCAGAGACAATCTTTTATTGTCTGTTTGGACTTGGATAAATGGTGACTGATGATCCGACGAGTTTTTCAGATTTGAAGCTCACTCTATTCGTCTCCCTCGACCCAATTTGTAACGAGAAGTATTCATCCGGCGGCTTTTTAAGCGATGTTTAGGCTTTTTCCACGAAATCCCCGCTTTATGGGCATAAATCTGTCGTAGTTGCTCATTATCTGCATTCTGTATTCGTCCAAATGAAATGTGAACGTCGGGCACCATGCAGACGACGTCCTGACTTTTTAAAAAGTGCACAGCTGGATCTAAGTCTTAGGTGTCTTTTTGGAAACGTGTCAGACTTATGAAAAATGGTGGTGCCGCATTATGCAGCATTCCTCCTCTGACCGGGAGCTAGTATGAAACGAGACATAAAGGCTTTTTCGTTTCAACATCATGCATTCGATTGTCGTATTTGAAATTCAGATGATGAAACAATATTGTTATACATTTTGGTAGCTTCATTCAATTTCAGGGTGTTAATGGTACACGTGTGATAAAACATAATACATTGTAAAAAAAACAAGAGAAAATATAGGAATTCTTTACTTTTTCCGCTTAAGGTATTCATTTCACTTCAAGAGAGAGCTAAAGCTGGATCTTGGTATACGAATTAGCGGTAGAATCGTACATGCGTAGAAATGTACAGTTATAGAAATATACCGTTTTTTGTTCCAAACACTAATACTACTTCTATTATACTTAATATACTTGTTATTAATTCCGGCTGAAAAATTATAAATTCTTAATTCTCAATTACTTAACAAAATTCAATTAGTGATAAATAATATCATAATGATAGGTACAGGAGCAATTTTAATTAACAGCTGCATTCGAACCTTCATTAATACGAATTGTTAATACATATTCACGTTTAACTTCGTTTACAAAATGTCCGGTTTAAATTTGGCAGATGACAATCAACAAAGTACATTAAAAAAAAACAAAACGGAATTGCATGGCGTCGGTAAGTAATCAATAAATTACACGAATGACATTGACATTTTCTGAATAATACATCAGTCATTATTGATGTTGAGGATCAACGATCATTCGCGTCGAAGATAATTATAATTATATGGGATGTGCCAAAAAAAACTGTGTAAAATGTGACTCAAGTTGTAAGTTATTACCTACAACTTGTCTATCATAGAAATTATCTATCATCGTCATCATGTCAATCATTATCAAGTAGTTAGTCAACGTTTAAACTCTTTATCAATACGGTGGCTAGTATATAACAAAGTTAAATTGTACCAGCGTGTACACACGAATACTAGATACGGAACCACCTCTAATAGGGTTCAGTATTACGTGCCGACATGTCCACTATAAGATCCGTATTCAATTAGCTCGTTTCTGTAGTGTGACGGCCTTTGCTAGCGGCGTAGGACACCACCCCGGCACTAATAAATAGGTGTTCAACTGGTACCGTGGTTGTACGCTTTATAGGTCAAACGTTGAAGTCAGGAGAGGGTGGATAAGCTGCAATCTATCCGGCCGGAGACTGCTACAGCCACAACACGACACGTCCACAACACATTACTCAAGCTGACAAAGATTATACTCTAACACGGGGGCACACTTCCTACTATTATTATAAATGCGAAAGTTGGGACGAATGCTTCCTTCGTTTCTCGCAAAAATCACAGAACGATTTTTTTATGGACTAGGATATCACACATTTATTCACGAATGTACTCTTGTCTTGGTAACATTGAAACGCTACCTTATGACTCAGAGCGATTTCTTGTACCTATAGTGATTTATACCTTTTGATGACACTTCCTGTGAGACAATAAGATAATAAGCTTTTATTAGATATTGTGTGGTCGCTTTTAACGTTGAGCAGTACATCGTTTCTGTTTCGTAATTCCGTTGCAGGCAACACTGGTCCTGTTTTCCAGAAGATTTTTATCCCCACAATGAACAAACGAGATTTTAAATTTCTGTCATAACGTAAAATGCAAGGCAAGCCGCGATTCACATTTCTTGTAAACATCCAACGCCATCTATCGACTTCATGGTGAAAAATAACGCACCATCTATATTAAATAGGACGGTTGTGCCGTTGTTTCTATCCAATTTTCCAGCATGTTGCATACAATTTCATGACTATACTTACATAATTTAAAGTAACTATGCATCATTACACATTGATACTGTTGATACTAAATGAGAATGACCTTACGCTTTTGACCCAACAACAACCGGGCCAGTAATGCTTCAAATGGGCCAGCTAGGCCAGTTATATTGACAAAATGAACTCGTTTACCATTAAACCACAATAACTCAGGGCTATGAAAGGGTTTGATGATCCTTTGTATAGCGCATTCGTTGTCATGGAGAGCTGGACATTGTTCCACAATCCACGAGCGAAATCCGGTGCAAAATGTTCAATATCAGGGCCACATTTATGCTGGTTTGATTGGAATCGGCGGTACATGAGCTCACACACCACTGAATACATAGACACTCTATATCGCCGCATCATTCAGTTCGCCGAAAAATAATGTAATCAAACTGTGTAAAAGGAATCGCTGACTGAGAATGACGGACTGACGTAATATCAGCGCGCAGGTCAAATTATGGGGGATGGAAGTTATTCTTTTTTTTGCACACACACACACATCCTTTTGTAACTTCGGTCGACCAAAGTCACTCTTAGTGAGAAAGGTTATTTTTGGAAATTCAATTTTTATTCGTAGCATTTTGTATTTGCTCACTTTCGAGCTCCTGTCCGGTCCTCGGCATTACTTTCTTGCCCCATTGGCATGCTTGTCATCATATGATTATGGCATCAGCTAGGATTGTATTTCATACTTCTTAAAGTTAGGAGAGAGTATTCGCCGTCGAGTAAAAACACATGAAATCCCCAACAGTTGTTTATCAATATCAGCTTTGGTGTGTGCCATCGTAGAACGCTGTGCGCTGGACGATTTTCTGCTGATACATTTCCTTTTTCAAATGAAACTGAACAATACCAAACAACAAATTAATAATAAATAGTATAAAAGCATCGTCGTGCAGCTATTCTGCGAACTCCACTTTATTGTTTCGCATCCCATCGGAACCGATAAATCCTTCGAAACCTTAAACTTTTCAATTTACCGAGGTAGTAGGGAATCGGTGGAGAATTCTAGAAATAAAATTAATCGCTGGCTGCATGTGCATAGATCATTCTCGTGTATGTGCTTGAGGATTTTGGTGGTCTGTACCGCCTCCGGTGATTTAACGAGGATGATGCCAACGTTCTATGTCCCTTTAGTGGGAAACGCCTTTTAATAAAAACTCTCATCATCAGCCACATAACGTCCACTGCTGGACGAGGGCCTCCCCCAATGAGATCCGTCATTTTGGGTGAAATGCCAGTAATCGCCACGCTTGGCAGGCGAGTTGGCGATCGCAGTGGTGTTGTGGTTTAACTCACAGAGAGCGCTGCTGCCCGTTCTCTGGAGAGCTCCCTCGGTCGCCTCTTACGACCCCCATGACGGGAAAAGTTGGGCTGGGGTGGTGGCACATGTATTCTATTCGAAAAAACTCTATTCAGTTGTAATTTAAACATACCTATTGTCTAATGTTACCATAAAACCAGAATACCCTGTACCTTAACATGCATATGAGAGTCGTAGAGACACTCAGACGCACGCAAAAAATATTATAGCCCATCAATATACCACTATGCCTGTGCCATTATTAAACGTATATTCATCTTTCTCGTGCTTAAACCTCAAGACTATCATGACTGGGTATCTGTTACGTCTGCTTTGTGTTACCGGAAGATGAACTTAAGTGCGAGTAGTAAAAACTTTTGTTTGCTCTCAACTAGTTTCACCACATTCGTCGTGCCAAATGCAGTGCCACAAACGTGTAAAGTGACCACTCGTACAAATCAGTCAGCAATGGTATACCCATTTTATAGTACATTATCTGCAGAAATACGTGCAAGAATGGCTTCCTTTGATTAGATCAAGAGTTGGTTAAATGGTGTGAGCTTTGTCTGACATCGATACTGGTAGCACTGGTTGTCGTGTACAGTGTGGCTGCATCTCGTTAGCAACAGAGGCCGGCGGAGGGCACCCCGGATTGAGGAGGACTTTGGCTCGTGAGCCATTCGGCCAGTCATTAAAGCAGTCAGATTTAGCTCCGAGCGAGATTTACTTCGGCCGCTAGTAGGCTTTCGTGTTTCGTGTTAGATGTACATCCTGATACCAGGTATTTGAGTGGAACAATGATTCAAATGTCCGTAGACAGTTCACCGTTTGTCTTAATCGCTTTAAGATATGTTAAAAGAGATGTTAATGTATAGTTTTAAGTTATCACAATTTACAAGTACTCTTCGTACCACGTGAGATACTATGGACGTGAAATACGACGTAATTCCACTCGGTTCAGTAAAGGACCGGCCCGGTCCTTTGACTGAGTTAATTTTTATCGTATATCTAAGTAAACTATTGGTACTGTTATGTACTCATGCATAAATTGATTTTGGTTTAAATAATCAACGCGATGTTTCGCGACGGTGGCGGCAATGTATCTACATTTTCCATTTTCAAAAACGATGGTTGGAAATATCGTATTTTGCGAGCCACAGAGTGAAATTAAACTGTCACCGACGAGAGACGCCGCCTGGGCTTTAATTAACGGCCAATGGAATAATTTGTGGAGCAAAAATACTAATAAACGTTTTGAATCCACTTTGTTTTCTATGCTGGAGCTTTGTTAAATGGAAAATGTTTTGGTGCTTTTGCGAGCGCACTACAGGCTACATCTGATGCAGGAATTATATTGTAACAAACCACCGCATATAGTATTGGAGTCTTTAAAACATATAGCTCAGAGTTTAATATTCTGTGGCTTGGTACTTGACTGGTGTTCTACCTTCTTTATGGGTCAATTATCCTTATATGGCGCACGGGTTCGTTATGCGAGGTACTCTACACCGTTTACCATATTTCTGAACGTTTGAACATGTCTAATTATTCAGACTTCATTAGAGAATCTGGGCTGTAATGTTACATTATGTTATGATGATGGAATTATCATAAACTTGATTTGTACAGGAAGAAATTGTTGCATGTCAATTATCGTATAATGAAATTAATAGAATTCGTGAGATATTAATCGATCACAATTCAGATTATACTTACGACAATTTTGCTGCATCGGTATTTGAGTCTTAATTTCTTTAGTTCAGTGTAATCATTACCATACATGACATAGACAACACATTAATTAAATTAAAAATTATACCTACTAATATTCACACATCAAAAGTGTAAAAAATCGAATTTATTTAAATCAAATCTAATCCTCTGGATTGGTCTCCTACCTAATTCCCTATGCCTGTATCAATGACTTATCACCACATTTTGAATAAATTACGAATGAACAAAGTTTCGGCAGCTTATCGCTGCAAGTTTGAATAATGGGCTAAAAATTCAATTAATCGCGCGTACTTATCAGCCTCGAACTGTCAACGCCTATTACGTATTACATGAATTATTGGGACACTCGTTCAACCCTCAATGAGACTAAAATGAGAATGACGTGCATCGAAATGGACCCGCCAGCCAGCACTCCAGCCCACTCACAGCGATCACTCGAGATTTCTATGTATTTAGAAGGTGATTACTTACCAGTACCTTATTTATTAGCGTTTGAAAAGTGAGACTAGAGATAATCTTCTCTAATATTAAAAAGTCTAGAGTTTGTAAAAGAGGCGTGTAAATGTATGTCTGTCACTTCTTCATAAAAAACTTCTATACGGATTTTATGGCGTATAACGACGGGAAAATAAGCATAGATAAGCTCGAGCATTGTTTTCTTTTTGTCACAGATATATGTATCGTATGGTTACGAACGGACTAAAATTATCTACTCAAATAAAATTTGACGAAATTAAATTAGGAAATAGACTAAATTTAATCCTGAAATTGCCACAGAACGAAAAATAGCGGACACCAAAGGACACACAGCTAGTTGCACAGTAAAAGTCACTCATACTTGTGTAAATACAGGCTATGACTGCCTGACGTTAAAATTACATACGATAATGTAAAGCGACATGTTTATGTACGTACTTTTTGTTCAAGTGTAAATACGGCGAGGGGCGGTGCCGCCTATCACACTGGTTTAAATGCAAATACGTTTAGTGACATGTAGGTAGTTCCTGTCAACTCCTGTTTGCGATTAAATGGCGGATAGTTAGATTGTACATATACTTATGTTTGAAACTATGCTGAACATACGTAGTATTCCACCTATGAATATCTTGTTTACTATGAATTATAATGATTTGTTACCACTTATTACTGCCTGCCTGCGCTAACATTGTATTTTTCTTAATTAAATTAAATAAAAAGGAAGTGGAATATCGTGAACAGAGACTTTCACTACATGGACATATCCTAGTAGATTGTCCCTTGTGGAGCTAAAGTATACTTGTACAAAAATAATAAACAGTTCATAATCTTTTGAACACAGTTGTAATTTTTTTTTACACACGCATTACATGTGATTACTGATGACAATATTCGAAACGACTCAACTCAGATTAAGGAACGTTCCAGTCAAATATATCATACAAACGGACTTCATGAGCACATCCAGTACATCCCCACTTTTGTAGTCGTAGTATAGAACTATGTAAATAAAACACAGTTTATGTGCTTTGACAGTGTATACTTTTGTAGTTGTATGACCACTGTATATAAAATGTTCTGTTCGCTTTAATCTCAAAGGAACTAATTTATAACTAAGCAATGCTACCAGGGTTCTGATTATGTTACATTAAACAGTTGCAGAAATATTATTACGATTCCGATTTCGAGCTTAACTGTCTCTTACTTGTCTACGTACAAACAATATGTTGCCGCCATACAAGTTGACTTCGGGGTCATGACCGGGACATAGATTTTCTTATTCAGTAATGATAGCGATTTTAATGGTATACTTCTTTTACCGAATAAATACCTTTTTTTGCGGTACAAATGTTTGTGTGACCATACATTTTGTTGTAAATCTACTATATAAAAATAAGTCGGGTTTTCCTCCCTGACGCTATAACTCCAGAACGCACGAACCGATTTCCACGGTTTTGCATTCGTTGGAAAGGTCTCGGGCTCCGTGAGGTTTATAGCAAAGAAAATTCAGGAAAAAATTCAACAGAAAAGCGGGTAAGCGAAACGAACCCATCTGGTGGCGAAACGGAGTTCGCCGGGTTTTCTAGTGTTGGATAAAAAGATACATCTAAACAGATGTAAAATGTCTCAGTCACAAAAATAACTATGCTGTTGGAATCGCTATAACTTTCTGAGCTAGGAAATGTTGGTACGAATCGTGACCCCAAAGTCAGCCTGTATACAATCGTAAATTATTTTTCTCCAGACTCCACCTCCAACTCAACCTCAAAACATATCAATAAGAAGCTAACGAATACTACGAAAGAACCTGTCATTGATGTTTTACCTCTTCTTAAAGCACTGCGCGTAGGTAGTAACTAATTTGGTTTAGAAATGTAAGTCCTACGCGGTTGGCTGTACGTGCCACTTGTGTCCTATATTTATAGAGTTGCTTTTTGGCTCTACGTCATTCGCTAGCTAACGAGTGTACTGTGCAAATACGGTTTCTCGGGAAGCAATCTTCACACAATACCCGCCCGAGGAAGTTGCGGCCTCTTATCAACGGGTCGCGGTCAGCCTCTTAATAGAAAAGCAATTACCTATTAGGTACTCAAAATAGACGTAGTAAAGTACCTGTTTGTTGAGTTTTTTTCTACATGTTACCATAACTATTCCTAGTAAGTTGGATAGAATCAGTCAGTATGGATTCTATGTTAAAATTAACGTGTGACAATAATTTTTACTTATATGAACATTTTGGTACCCATTCCCAGCCTGAATATTCCTTGGATACGTCAGCTTCCACGCAGTGTATTGAAAAAAAAAACAATATAGGGATCGCATGGTTGTTCTTATATATTTATGGATTTCGCTGAACCTACCATGAAAATATATTCCATGAGCCTAGAGGGGAACCCGCTACTTTGACATTACAATGGCCGCGTTTCCGCTGATTCATGGAAACACTGTTATGTAGGAATCCGATATTCGTCGTTGTAAATATGTTTCACAAACCAACCAATAGTAGTATACTAGTGATACGACGATATCGATAACAGAAACTCCAATTAACTTTACCAGGAATAATGCAGCAACACTATGTGAGCAGTTAAAAATCCTTTTTTTACATATCTCTTTTATATTCCCAGAGGCAACGTTACAAAGTGATTTATAAAGTTATGGCATTGAATAAATGTACCTACAAGTTGAAAATAAACGGAACACTTTCACAGAAACCGCGTGCAAAAGTTCCAAGTTCTAAGTTATAAAATAATCATCGAAAGCTCTCACGTCGATGTGACCTATAAATTCTATGAAGTTATTGAAGTTATTACTAGTCGGTTCAGTGCCGCGATATTTCAAGCTTCGGGCAATTATCACGCTATACATCAAATAGCTCAATAAAAGCTATGAGAGTTATAGCTTGCCTGTTAAAAGCTCTATGATAAGTCAAGCTGGCGCGACGTGTTGAGGCGTCGCGGGGCGTGCACATTTTCCAAGCTCCAAAATGGAAATGGTAAACGGTCTCGGTCGCCCCCACTGAGAAATTGGAAAAGTATACGCAGTCACTTTTTATTTTTTTAAATACAAGTGGAAACTGCCATCGGCGGTGCATAATCTGATATTGAAAGTTGCTTTGACGGAAATTCGCTCGTTACTTCAGAACTTTGTAACGATTTTTCAAAAGTTCGATTATTAAATGAACGTTTGCGTTTTTTTATTTTATAATAAAATTGTTTTTGAAAGACTCGTTTCACGCAGGTAGGCTTATAAAGCAATTTGACTCTCGAATTTTAATACGAAAACTGAATTGTAAAATAAATTAAATGTAAACAGAATAATTTGTTGGTCACAATGTCTATATTATCAAGTTCAAGGTACAAAACGTAACTTTCTAACTAAATCCAAAGTTTGTAAACTAGTAACCAAACTACGTGCGTAGTTATGACACTGGCTAATTTATCTTGACCTCTCTGTGCCTTAAACTTTGTTTGGTGGTAGGATTTGACGTTCTTGTGCCGTTGGCGTTGTCCTAAAATGTACATTTGTAATTAGCGGTAGTCCCAATACACTTTAGTGCATTTCCTTTGAAACGATCGCGGCGAGCTAAGTTGTTACTAGGTTGTACCAACTACTCAGCAATGTGCAAGTCACATTACTAATTAATACTTCCTGGCGGCCTATTCTATACTAATTTACAATGAATAAATGTTTGCGATGTTTTGCATTTCATTTTTTTAAGCCTCTTTTCATAGAGTTCAAAATATGTCGCCACCGAATACTAGGGCACTCTTTTTCTATTTGTTTTTTTACGTGTAAAGGTATTTTTAATTTGAAACATAAAATACCTCGCAGTATTCGAAAACGACTCAGTTTAAATTCTTTACTACAATTCGTGCATTTTAAAAAGATGTTGCGTTCCACAATTATTCTTCATCTTTGTAAAAGTATGACGTGAACTTAAAACCTACATGAAGTTCTTTCCGAAACTTTTTTGTCGACACTTATTTTTTTTTTAAACCGAGTTCTTTTTTCATTGCAGCATCGCGTATTCGATACGAGATCACAAGCGGTAACATAGGCGGCGCATTCGCCGTCAAGAATATGACGGGAGCGATCTACGTCGCGGGAGCACTAGACTATGAAACCAGGAAACGGGTATGTATTCAGTACGAGAAATTCGCCATTTTGTTGTCTAATGGTGTGGGAGGCATTGACAAATGACTGTTGAGTGACTGAGCCTAAAACTGCAGTGGAAGATACCTATAGGTTTTTTTTTTAGAATAAATAAGTCCAACCGAATTGATATATGACCCTATAACAAAATGCCTGCTACAAAGCGACGACAAATATGTAAAAAAGCTCAAAATACCTTTCCCCCTTTCAATTCCCAAATCCTAACATGTCCTAAGTAAACTTGAAAAACAATTTTATGAGTTAACTTGTCCTGTCATTGATGTCGAAATACTATACAAATAGCGTACGATTATCCTCACATTTCACGAAAATAGTATGTCATGGGGAATATAGAGGTACAAATATATTTTACGGATGAGATGTTGACGAATGAGTAATCTCCTAAAGAGTAGATGCGTAAGTGTTTGTACTGGGCTCCCTCACCCAACGTATTCGTCTGTGAATGCCTCTCGAGACGGCCCGGAGAGCCAACAAAGCTCCACACATACTATTTTAAGTTTCACAATGCAATGTCGGGTTTCTTCGCGCGGAAAATCCGACCGCACACGACTTTAAACAACTATTTTACATCCAAAAACAACCATTGACTGGAAAGTTCGCGAAATAAATTCACAGTTCAGTTCGCATTTTATATTATAAAACTATGAATACGTTGACAAACGTAAATTTTCATTTTAATCTTCGGCGCGACATGCTAGTTGGGTGTCGCCGGCTTATCGCTCGCACTGTCTCGGAAATGCTGAAATCTCGTTAAAACTTTCCCTCACTTTGTGAAGAAAGAAGTTAGCTTATAACAGAGTTCTTACTAATTAAATTAGTGTACCGAGTCGAAATGAGCGATGTTATTTTTCATACTTTAGACGGATTTATGTCTAAACAAAGTGTGAACATTGTATAAAGCTGGCAGAAACGCGTCGTTTAAGCCGCTAAACGGCTGATATCGGATTGTGTCCGATATCGAACATCTTCTTACAAGATAAATACGGATATATTGGAACTGTAGCATTTCGATAGTACACACACATTTTAGATTCACAGACATGCCCGTATAGAAAACCGACTACATTGTCACGTTGTTTGACGTCATCGGCTGCGGGAAAAATACACACACAAGTATTATAATAACTTCTTCCACATTACCCTGCAAGATTTTTGGTGACGCAGAAACTATATTTATTGGACCTGAAAATGTTCGATACGCCAATTACATGTCACGCAAACAATCCGCCATGACACACACAGATCGTTTGTGGTCTCAATGGGAACGTATCGCGTGTTTGCTTGCATCATGGTACTTGTGAGGATACTCGGCTATCTTTAATAGGTTGGTATTATTAATCGTAAACGGAAACATTTTTGTCTCTCATACCTACGGCTTGTAACACTTTATTACATGTTTTACATTTTATCCTTTACTGGTAGCGATATTTATAGTAACACTATACGGCCGGGCAATTTTAGCCCTCCGCTGAAATTAAGCGAATGTCAACTCAGTTTTTAATATATCGCACGCCGTGCAGTGACACTTCTTTATAGAGGGACAGGGACAACATGGCTATGACGTAGACATATTAAAACGTAGACTCGCAAATTGAGTTGAGTTTAGGTAAGTACTAGATACATTTCAAGGCACGTATTGCGAATAAACCAAAGTGTCTGACAGTATCTTTGCAAGTCATTATAGGGATTGTGGCTTACCGCAATCTGTTCACTACGCCCAGTCATAGATTAATTCATTGAACTCTAGATCTGCATCTCTACCTAAATTCTTACACCATGTAGTCAAGCTTATAATGGTTGTGGTCACTAGAATAAGGCCTTTTTCGACCAGGTTTAAAACGCATTAAGGACACCCGGGAGAAAAAATACGAATTGTTTTACGTTTTCGAATAATCTTCGTTAGAAAAGGATAATGGGGGCTAAAAGTAGGCGGGCCTCCTTTAAAACGATTGTTTTACGAAATGTACGCCTTATGTAACTAAAAATAACATTGAAAACCAGCTCAGTTATAAGTCAAATTCGTATAAAAATCACAGCACTTCGTGGCGGCGAATGTACCTACAGATAAACCCAATACGATTTACGCTACGAACGTTTCTCTGTTAAAAGCCTTTTTTCGTTATTCACCATGTTCTTATACATAATGTCGGATTTAGTACATGTCAAAGCCGCGTGTCTAACGACAATGTATTTTATTGGTTTTTACACTTTCTTGAAAAGGAAATATTGTGAGGAAGTATTATTGTGATGTCACTTTTAAAACACTCCATATTGCTTATAGAATACACATACGTCCATAACAGTAACATATTATTCCCATATCAATACAAATACTGAAGAGATACAAGTCGGCTATTGGAAGATAGAAATACAGTATTCCGCTATGCGCTGCACTCGAACAAGAATTCACTGACATATTTTTCTCTATTGGTCTTGGAAAAGAAAGCTTTCAAGATCGCTGTGTTTTACATTATAATAAAATAAGGATATCAAATCTTTGCAGCTAATTTCCTTTGACACACCAAAGACCCGACCGAGGAAAAGCAGAAGAATTATAAAATATATCTCAAAGAGAAATTTCCGACCCTTTTGACACAATTAACCCGACTTTTTGTACTGTATTCACAAAAAAATCGTTAGGTAGATCTTATCAAACATCTTTGTCCTGCCCTCAGGAGCTTATCAACGCGGAAGAAACAATTTATTTAAATAATTTCACAACCGCTATTCTCCTCGCGTCGTAGGTGGGAACTTGAGAGTCTGTCTCGTCTCGCATTCTCTCCTTTAGTAAAACTGTTGCCGCACCCATTGTCCAAGAGATATCATAAAAATCATTATACACGCCGAGCGGCGAAATACTTTACTTTTGCAAAGATGTTGAGAATCCCAAATAGCCAAGGTTTACGATACACAACTATGGAAATGCAGGCGCACACCGCTTACACAGGATACATTACCTCGCCAGACACATTACCGGCTTCTAGCATACCTCGCGCACACACAGACACTCTGCGGCTTTTATGCCGCCGAACAGAAATCCATGTACAATACAAAACCTACGGTCGCATTGTTCTAGTTCTATTGTTGCCAAAAACACACCAAATATCATCAAGCCTCCGGAAGTTTCATGAAATCTTAAAGCTTCATTGGAATTTACTACTTTAGTCGCGTACTAAGCCGTCCTACGTACTAAGAACAGTAAAACAAAAACTTTACGACATTGACAGATTACATTAATATATAAGCCACTCGGGAGCAAAACATTCGGTCAATTTTCATAACGCACGTTTTGCGAAGGGGGCGGGTACGTTGTGGCTCCTGCGGATATTTGCGGGGAGGCAGCGCACGATGGGAATTCAGCGAGAAAGGGGCAATTTTCTGTGAGGCAAAACTTCAGTAATCTGACAAGTCGCATAAAAGTTGTCGAACGTAGAGAGTGGGTGTGGCGTCTCTGGGGTAATGAGTTGGTTGTATAAGTATATGTGCGGTCGCAGTACGAGTTGAAGTTGGCGGCGTCGGACAACCTGAAGGAGAACTACACTACGGTGGTGATCCACGTGAAGGACGTGAACGACAACCCGCCGGTTTTCGAGCGGCCCACCTACCGCACGCAGATCACCGAAGAAGACGACCGGAACCTGCCCAAACGCGTCTTACAGGTCCCGTACCGAGCACCTCAAGCAGCATTTGTTTTTGGACATATCGTCTGCATGGCATGGTTTTTTACTTTTTCGTAGGTAGACTTTTGTTGCCAGCGTTTTTGTTTTTTGCATTTTACCAGTCTTTTATTATTTTGTAGATGTGTAGTTTTTTTTAATCACACGTTATTCGTTGGCGTTTATTGTTTATGTACCTCTAGGAACATAGATATATCCGGCAGGACTTATTTCGTCCTTTCAGGGACAATGAGTTATATCCTACAGAGCGTCTAATATAGAACAGGTTTGTTGGAATGTAAATATTTGGTATTCATAAACGTTATTATTTTCGAGAAACCGTCGGATTATTGAGGTGAAAGCAAATTTTGTCTAATGTTTGTTTGGAGGATTACGTCGGTTGGAAATAATATTCGAGTTTCATTTTGAAACGGCAAAAGTTTGGCTGGTATCGTGGCACCACCCGTCCGCTACGATAATGTTACTCAAACATGCGCCGAATCATTCGGTACGACACAAATAGGTACTCCTCTCCTACTTTGCTCCGGACGCAGAAATTTCCTCGCCCTTCGTATCAGCCGTCTAACTTTCTGATGCCTGTTTTGCAAAGATTATCGTCACGAACATTGTTCAACGAAACTAAATCTTTTCTTGTCTAAGATATTCCTCCTCGTGACATCCGCAAACTTTGCAATCTTTAAAAACACAAACAACAATAAATTGCGCTATCGATATGACGTACAGCGGCAAACATCCGCTGAAACAAGAGAAAATGCGCCGCAACTTATCTGCAATTCCGTCACGGGAAAAAACGGACACATAAACGGGGCGATATGCGAAAACCGTTCAATAGTTTTTGACACAAAAATCGCTCACGATAAAAGCATACATTGCTGGGGCGTACGGTTGCGATCGTTTCGTTTAAAATCTATTGTTATTTTGTTGAATTGACGCGTGTATGTGGGCTGTCGCGTCAGCAGCGGTGTGTGATTATGCATGAGCATGTCGTGTTAAGCGTGTGCGTTGATGCAGTATGATCTGACGCTGGTGGCGTCTGACGGCCGCAACGAAAACTCGACGCGCGTCGTGGTGCACGTGGCAGACGTCAACGACATGCCGCCGCGCTTCGACCGCAGCGCCTACCTCGCCCACGACCTCGAGGAAACAGGCCCCTACCCGCATCCTCTTATTAAGGTTTTTTTTATGTTACTTTTTATTTTCCTCTTAACAAACTTGGTGACGGAGACGGCGTGCTAACAATATTTGTTTTATACATTTTAAATTAGGTCCTATCTCTAGTGGTTAACGGTTGTAATTATTTATTATGTTGTTTATTTAGGTAGGTTCGAAATTTGCAGCTACGTATGGTAAGTCTAATAAAGTATACGAACTTATACTTAAGCCTAAACTAACTCAGCTTTGTATGTTTTAATTACGGTAACTTAGTTGCATGTTCAAACTGTAGATCCGTGTTCTTGTAAACTATTAATGTGAGCTTCGGTTCTGACGTTGTAAAGTAAAGTACCAGCAAGAATAGAATCATACAACTTTAAGTCCATAGTTTTGTACTTGTAAATTTGCGTTAGAACCGGCAGCTCCGTAATTAGCTATCTTACGACCACTTTGCAAGTTACAAGTTTTATTAAAGTCACAAAAGTCCCACTTATCTCGGCGGAAGCCGTCGATATAAGACTTCCTAGGTAAGTTACTATCTTTCCCTGGAACTTGGATTTGTGTTAAACTACCACTCGTAGATTTCAGTTTCAACAAAAGTCTTCTACCTACCGGTAATCCTTTACGTATCTACGGGTATGATGCTTTTCACTGGCTCTTATCTCCCTGCGCATAGGGATTATTATGTTTGGTGGTCGCTTAGGTACGTTGAGTTACAACGGTTGAACAATGACCGATGTCCTGCTTTGAAGGAGGTTTCATAGAAGTTTCAACTTATGCTGGTCGAGTATCAAAAGTACTCCGGACATGCCTTTAAATTTCATATTATCCGCTTACGAGAGGAGCCAGATCGAATATTATAGGTACCTATACTGCGACAGAGGCGAGCATAACTTACAGTATAATTCCATTTTGGAGGCACATATATTTTATGTAAATAATGTATGGTAATTTTTGACGTTGCAGTAAGTTAACTTGCCGAAGGCTTTAAGGGTGTACATGATATGCTTTTCCCTATTTCACAACATACTTTATTTTATACGAAGGAAGAAATTATTTCAATTGGGTTTGAATTTATAACGAATGTTCGATACCAAAATCGTACAATCGCTCGATGTTGGTACACATCGTTAGAAAAGTTTCCTACTTAGCTAAAGTGTTTATTATTGTTTATGAACTCACATCCACGGTGCATTTCAGAACTGGAAAACTCAGTTTAGATGTGTTCTAAGTTTATGGAACGAAAAGAAACCTCAAATAACTTGGCATCTTTGTTTGAAAAAATCTTCTGTTATAAACATTTGATTTAACAAGAAACTTATAAAATACACAGTTAATTTTAACTACGATAAATTCAACCTATTTTTTCTATTCTTATACCTTCGCAGGCATCGACAGTAAAATATTAATATTTTGTCGTTTACAAGGAACACGAATAAGTAATTGGACAAATTAAATTGATGTAGCATGTCGAAAGAAAGTGTACTCGATACCGTCTTGTGAAAGCTTGACGTTGTAATAACCAATAATGGATTAAATAAATGTAACTTTCATGAATTGGAATATAGCATAGTTGTTAGAAAAACTTCACTCAATAATATTATGCTGAATGAAAAATACCTAGGTACTTATCGTTGACCTATTTTCGTGGCAAAGTTGCTGGTTGAATTCATGAAAAATTTCACCGCATCAGACTCCTAGAAGTTCGGCTATTTAAATAACGCTCGGAAACTTCAACATTTTTCTTTTGTGATAACTATGTAAGAAAAAAATTCGTCAGAGATACGTATGCAGGTCTCGCGAAGTTCGAGATTTTTCCGTCATGTCAGTGTGCCGCTGTCGGCAAAACGCCTACTCCTTGTACTGTAGAGCAAGTTTCACCATCGACCAACAAAAACTGTTTGGCCACTTGTCAACAACAAATTGTCTTAGTACTAAAAATAAACAAAATTTAATCTGCGAGAAGGTAAGACAGCACAAATCACAAGTTCCACAGTTTCAAGTCATGTTTTGTAATGAGGCGAAAGTCTATGTACCCGTTATGTTATAATTTTTTTTTACCAATTTCTTATGGAATAGATGTAAAAATTACTACATTTTTATTATTGAAAATTGTACATTTTAAACTAACCAAGATTTGAACCTACCAGTGTGAATTGAGCATTTTTAAACACGGGACGGTTAATTTGAACAATTATTTCTAAATACAAACAGGTGACCGCAACGGATGGAGACAAGGACAGGCAGCACAACATCGTATACTTCTTGACCGGTCAAGGTATCGACCCCGACAATCCAGCCAATAGCAAGTTCGACATCAATCGCACCACTGGCGAAATATTTGTTTTGAAGGTAAGTGGGACGTAATATTCCTCTCCGCATCGGTGAGACACTGTGTCCCACCAGAAGATTTTTTTATTGTAGATTGTAATATCATCCTGAAGGAATTTTGCAAAGCGCTACATAGTTTATTTATTTACCTAAGTACGCAACGACGTTCAAAGAGTTTTGCCGATCCCACACGGGAATGTGGAAGTGAGTTTATACTGATAGTATGTACGTTAAGTGGAATTGAGGTTTTGCGAAAATGGCACGGGGAAATTTCATATCACCGTGACCCAGCCGGACCATTTCATTGCCGGTGTGAAAACATGCTTCCAAGCTTTGGAATCACGCCGTTCGGTGTGCCGGCGCGCGTGCAGAATTCACAAGCGAAATTGTGCATTCATTCCTTTACCTGGTAGAAGCTGATCATAGTTACAATTTTTTTACGTCCAAACTCAAATTGGTATTTTCAAAGTTGAATCAAATAAAATATTTTTTATTGTAATAGTATTTTTGCGATCAAGTGCTAACTTAATATTATTATTTATATTAGATACTACGCAATCCGTATTCATGTGTGATACGACGAACACTATTTTATGTACTAACGTGATTCTTCATTGCAGCCCCTGGATCGCGATCAACCAAATGGCAGGCCACAATGGAGATTTACTGTATTCGCTCAAGACGAGGGCGGCGAGGGTCTCGTAGGCTACGCTGATGTCCAAGTGAATCTTAAGGACATTAACGATAATGCGCCCATTTTCCCGCAAGGAGTTTACTTCGGAAATGTTACAGAAAACGGCACAGCTGGCATGGTTGTTATGACTATGACGGCAATAGATTATGATGATCCAGCTGAAAGCAATAATGCAAAGCTGTGGTATTCAATCGAGAAAAACGTTATTGAAGAAGAAACGGGTTCGCCTATATTTGAAATTGAGGCCGAAACTGGCGTTATCAAAACTGCAGTATGTTGTTTAGATAGAGAGAGGACGCCTGATTATTCAATACAAATAGTAGCGTCTGATGGCGGAGGGTTAAAAGGTACAGGGACAGCGTCAATACGAGTGAAAGATATTAACGACATGCCGCCGCAATTCACAAAAGACGAGTGGTTCACTGAAGTTGATGAAACTGATGGCACAAATCTACCGGAAATGCCGATTCTCACCGTAACCGTCCACGACGAAGATGAAACCAATAAATTCCAATACAAAGTCATTGAAAACAGTGGATATGGCGCCGATAAATTCACTATGGTTCGGAATAACGATGGGACCGGTTCATTAAAAATAGTACAACCTTTAGATTATGAAGACCAGTTGCAAAGCAACGGTTTTAGATTTAGGATACAAGTCAACGACAAAGGCGAGGACAACGACAATGATAAGTACCATGTTGCCTATTCCTGGGTAGTTGTAAGACTTAGAGACATCAATGACAATAAACCACAATTTGATCGTGCTAATGTAGAAGTATCAGTGTTTGAAAACGCTGAGGTCGGCAAGAGCTTAGAAACATTCAAAGCTAGTGATCCCGATCAAGGTGGCAAGAGCAAAGTTTCATATGCTATCGATCGATCATCGGACAGGAAGAGACAATTCTCAATCAATCAGGAAGGTTCCGTTAGTATTCAAAGGTCTCTGGATCGTGAAGATACTCCAAGACATCAAGTAAAAATATTGGCTATTGACGACGGCATTCCCCCGCGAACAGCTACCGCTACTTTGACCGTAATCGTGCAAGACATTAATGATAACGCTCCTACATTCTTGAAAGACTACAGACCAGTAATTACCGAACACGTACCACCCAAGAAAGTTGCTGAAATATTGGCTACCGATGATGACGACCGATCCAAGAGTAACGGTCCTCCATTCCAATTCCGACTTGACCCTGCATCCGACGATATTATTAGGGCATCGTTTAAGGTTGAACAAGACCAAAAGGGAGCTAACGGTGACGGAATGGCTATAATTTCATCACTGCGATCCTTTGACCGAGAGCAACAGAAAGAATACCACATACCTATTATTATAAGAGATCACGGCAACCCAGCAATGAGCGGCACAAGTACCCTTACTGTTATTATAGGTGACGTCAATGATAATAAAATGCAACCAGGCTCTAAAGATATATTTGTGTACAACTATCAAGGCCAAGCCCCAGACACTGAAATAGGCCGTGTTTACGTGTATGACCTAGACGACTGGGACCTCCCGGACAAGAAGTTCTTCTGGGAAAGCACCGAACACCCTAACTTCACATTAAACGAAGAAACTGGCATGATACAGATGAAACACAAAACTAAAGAAGGCGTGTACGACTTGAAATTCAAAGTATATGACCGCAAACACACGCAGACTGATGTTCCCGCAAATGTGACTGTGTACGTAAAAGAAATATCGCATGAAGCAATAATCAACTCAGGATCGATTCGCATTTCGGGCATAACTGATGAAGATTTTGTAAGGATCTGGAATTACAAAACTTTGAGTAACCATAGAAGTAAGCTTGATATATTCAAGGATAAATTAGCGGAATTGTTAAATACAGAACGTGAAAATATTGACGTATTTAGTGTGCAGTTGAGAAAGAAACGGCCAATCCCGGTAACTGACGTCCGCTTTTCGGCTCATGGCACCAATTATTTCAAACCCATAAGACTAAATGGCATCATACTTATGCACAGGGAAGAGATTGAACAATTCGTAGGCATCAACATTACTATGGTTGGCATTGATGAATGTTTATATGAAAATCAAATGTGTGAAGGATCATGTACCAATGTCTTGGACATAAGCAATCTTCCGTACATGGTAAATGCGAATAAAACAGCTCTTGTTGGTGTACGGGTTGATGTAATTGCCGAATGTACGTGTGGCGCGAGGAACTTTACCCAACCGGAGTCATGCCGTAACTCACCTTGCTACAATGGTGGCAAATGCATTGAAGGAAAGTACGGATTAACGTGCTCATGCCCACCAGGCTACACGGGTCCGCGATGCCAACAAACATCCAGGAGTTTCCGTGGAATGGGCTGGGCCTGGTATCCCGCATTGGAAATGTGCGATGATTCACACTTGAGCGTTGAATTTATCACTAGAAAGTCAGAAGGACTAATCCTCTACAATGGACCTATTGTACCTCCCGAGATAGATGAGGTAGTCCTATCTGATTTTATCTCTCTCGAACTGGAAAGAGGATATCCTAGACTTCTTATTGACTTCGGATCTGGCACCTTAGAATTACGCGTGAAGACTAAAAAACCATTAGATGATGGGGAATGGCACAGGGTAGATATTTTCTGGGATACTGAACATGTGAGATTGATCGTAGACTACTGCAAATCAGCTGATATACAAGAAATGGAAGATGGCACTCCGCCGGACTTCGACGATTCAAGTTGTCAGGCGTCTGGAACAATACCGCCATTTAATGAATACCTTAATGTCAACGCGCCCTTACAAATTGGTGGACATCATATCGAAAACTTCGACGCGACCCATTACCACTGGCAATTCCAGCCTAACGGAAAAGGCTTTGACGGATGTATTCGCAACCTGGTTCACAACAGTAAGGTTTACGACCTAGCTCACCCTGGGCTTTCCAAGAATTCAGTGGCTGGATGCCCGCAAACTGAGGAAATTTGCAATCAGGCCGAAGCTACTTCTCGTTGCTGGGAACATGGCACGTGTGTCGGAAGTTTCTCAGAGGCACGATGTCAATGTCAGCCGGGTTGGACTGGACCCTCTTGCAATTTACCGACAATACCAACGAGTTTCCGCCCTCAAAGTTACGTGAAATTTGCATTGAGTTTCGAGCCCGATCGGTTTAGTACACAAATACAATTGAGATTCAGAACACGCGAACCACATGGTGAATTATTCCGAGTGAGCGACCAACACAATCGCGAGTATGGAATACTGGAGGTGAAGGACGCTCGGCTGCACTTCCGATACAACTTGAACTCGTTACGCACGGAGGAACGCGATGTTTGGCTTAACGCAGTAGCGGTGGACGATGGCCAGTGGCACATTGCGCGTGTCAGTCGCTACGGTAGCGCCGCCGTGCTTGAGCTGGACGGCGGTGAAGGCCGCCGATACAATGAGACATTCTCCTTCGAAGGCCATCAGTGGTTGCTTGTAGATAAACAAGAGGGAGTATACGCCGGTGGTAAAGCTGAATACACAGGTGTACGAACGTTCGAAGTGTACGCTGACTTCCAGAAGGGCTGCTTGGATGACATCAGGTTGGAGGGCAAACACTTGCCGCTGCCACCGGCCATGAATGGCACCCAGTGGGGACAAGCTACCATGGCTCGCAATCTTGACCGCAACTGTCCCTCCAACAGCCCATGCATCAATGTTCATTGCACCGACCCTTTCGTGTGCGTTGACCTCTGGAATGAATTCGAGTGCACGTAAGTTATTTATTTCCCTACCAACTTATTTTCGTCGCAATTATCTCAAATGACTCCATTACATAAATGTTTCTCAGTTTTCTGTTAAATTAAAATAAGAGATTTCGTTTTGTTTTGGTTCAAATTTAGTAATGTTTAACGTTTTGAATTATTTAAACAAGAATTGACCTGATTTTTCTATTTCTTTTATTTTTGTGTAAGCGCACTGAGTTTCGTGGGTTATTTTCGTAGACAACGCTTTTTATTTATTTTAACATTCTAACAACCTATTTATTTACTTATTCATATTTTAATCATTCAAACAACATCCATTCATGTATTTTTATCATTACTTATATTATATATTTGTGTATCTATTGTGAACTAACAATATTAACCTAATTATGATATGCAGTTGCGGTGAGGGTTTGGTTCTATCTGGCGACGGTAAGGGTTGCGTGGACAAGAACGAATGCCTGTACTTCCCGTGCCGGAACGGAGGCAGTTGTGTGAACCGGGAGCCCGGCTACCGCTGTCACTGTCCCGACGGCTTCTGGGGCGAGAACTGCGAGCTGGTGCAGGAGGGTCGCACGCTCAAGCTGAGCATGGGCGCCCTCGCAGCCATCCTCGTCTGCCTTCTCATTATTATGAGTGAGAAAACATCCGTCTTAGACGTAGACCATTCATTCACCGCACTCCTCATTTAAGCACACTCCATATTCTGTATATTGTATTAGTATTCGTGTAGAATGGCGCAGGCCGCTCGCTGCGAGGCGGGTGGTACTGTTGTCGCTATATGTATTAGAACGTAGCAGCATGATTGTGGGTCACGGGGTCTCAGTGCGCGCGAGGAGGGAGCAGTTGTCTGACGTGCGCGTGTGTAGGTGTCCCGAGGGCTCCGTGCGTGGCGGTCGCACTTGCCTCAACGTGAACGAGTGTGTGCTCTCGCCGTGCCTCAACGGCGGCACGTGTGTGGACCGCGAGCCCTCGCGCCGCTACGACTGCATCTGCGCCTTCGGCTACGCGGGCCACGACTGCGAGCTAGAGCTTCTGGCCTCTGGAATCATCACACCATCCAAAGATTTCATTATAGCTATTGTAGCCTGTATATTGATGTTATTAGGTGAGCACAGCGTTTTCTTTTTTCATTTGCATGCCTTTTATTAGTAAGTACCCCATCATCATTATATTAGCAAATGTTTCTGTCGTCACTACATATATTTCTTTAGTCTGTAGATATTCTCGTACATTATTACGAGGGAATATATGTTGGTACATGTTTGTTGGTCCATTGCTTGTATAGCTTGAATTACCTTTGTTTATGTTACGATACAGCTCGAGGCATAATACCCAAGTCTTAGAATCTTTATAAGGTATCTTACAAGAGCTATATTGAATGACGATAGTTCCAAGAAAGAAAAATACAATTTCGTATTCATCTACGATGTAAATCACAACATCTACTCGAGCGAACAAAATAAAGGTGGGAAAATAAACTCTGTAAAATCTCACTTGTAACAATAAGTAGCTACTGAAAACTGTTCCAAAACAAATATCCTTAAGACTTACATTGACGTACATTGTTTCTACATTTGTTGCGAACTAAAAACTTTTCCCGTCCGTTCCCTCGACAAAATTGAAGAATAAAAAAGAAAACAATGTGTACATGTGTGTCTTGTTGGCTGTCTTATACATATAAATAAAAAACAACGTAGGTATCTGAAAAACACACACCTCCTCTTCAGTGAATCATAAATTTTAAATCAACTATTATTTATATATGAATTTAAAAAAAAGGATATTTTGAAATCGGAATGCACCTGTTTTATACGTGATCGCTTTATCGAGTGGATATTTGTTGAAACTATTGATTATTGTACCCTTAAATGTTGTATGTCCGAGATAGTTTAATTGAAGATATAAAATATACAAGTATCATTTTGAATGAGGCTTTGTTTGTAGAAGATTTATATCTCGGCTGTATCCGTTTATAAGGTCACCTTTATTACATTATTTGAGGTCTACAAAAGGCGGTATTTGGAATAACCGTATATCAAGAAAGGATTTTCGTATGTATTTGAAATACTGCTGCGAAGGATTTGTGTATTCGCAAATATATTTCAGAGCTCATTTTATAAACTGACATTATTCGAAGTCGATTTCAAAATACGAAATTCAGACAGTAACAAAGTGTTAGTAAGTAGGTACTATTCTGATAAATTAGTTTAGGTACTTTTAGTAACCGATTTAAAAAAAATTACATATGACATTTACAATGCACAGTTATTATTCTGAAACAATAATAAGTACACTTCACGCCTTTAATCCCAAAGAGGGGTAGGCAGAGGCACTTGCTAAAGCAAGTACCCACGGTTCACCGAGCGTATTTAACCCAACGTGACAAGGGGGTGAGCCCATC